>CM059188.1:36492463-36675803 GCA_030323885.1 Branchipolynoe longqiensis
ACCTCCAACCCCCATCCCAATCCCCACCCAACTTGGTCCTATTAAGTGGTCGACGACACAGTGCAAGAACTGAATGAACTCTTAACACATATTTACTTGTTGGTCAGGAAGTTGATTTTTTCCTTTCTCCCCCAACACAGATACAACAACAACAATATAAAACAACAATAATGCAATTCCAACAATATTCCCACTTACCTCTCCTCTGTAGCAATAATTCAAGTATCTCACCTTTTACAATTGTAACTCCAATTCCTAGTTCTGTCACCCCCCAGCAGGGTCTCACTTCGCAGCTTGGCCTCCAACTACAGCGTGTCACTCTGTGTTCCACTTACTTCATACGCAGTGTGGCCTAGGCTGCTTACCCAAACAAACACACAGCCCCCCCCCCCCCCCAACCCTAGTGATGGTTTAAAACAGTGCTGCAGCTAAGCATTGTGGGTGACCACATAGAGTGACATTATAACTTACTACAGGTCTCTTAAGCCCATTCCACACTTTACCATTCTATTTTCTTAAACCTATTTAATATTCTAAGCATTTATACATATTTAATAATTTTGCATATATTATTACAACTATTAATTATACACGGCACCTCATACTTACTCAAAAAGTCACATATCTCTACAACACGACGCACCACCAGAAATGACTATAGTACCACTAGTGCAGGTACTGACTGTCAGGTGTCATGTTGGAGTAAAAAAAAAGCTTGTTTTATATAACGATGCCTCTAGAGCACATTGATTTTCGTGTCATCGGCTATTGGAATCAAACATATAGTCATTCTGACATAGTTCTTTGGAGGAAACCTGCTGCTGCCACATAGGCTACTCTTTCCGATAAGCTGCAAGGGGTCTTTTATATGCACTTTCCTACAGACAGGACAACACATACCACATCCTTTAATGAACCAGTTGTGGACCACTGGTTGGAACGGAAAATAGCCCAAACTGCAAATGTGTCCACTGAGCAGGATTGATAGGTTGACCTTCACAGGTGGACACACTACCGCCTGAGCTATGTCCCGCTCCCCATTTGTAGGGTAGTCAGTCTTGTCAGTGCACTGCATAAGGGCGGAAGTGTCTATCTAGTGTTGAAGGCTGGAATCAGACTATATACAGAGCACATGGCAGCAGTCTTGCACTCCCAGCTCTGCCTTCAAACCCAACTGGTCTCTGCCATATCTCTTAATGTATATGGACAAGCTGCTGTTGTTTGTTGTTGTTTTACATCCTGGCAACATCTAAGTTCATGGAAAAATCACCCCTCCAATAACCTGTCTATTCATCCGTATGTTACCTTTGCATCTTCATGAACATTCTGTACATGCAAATAGCGATGTGCTTGGAAATAGGGTCCTACGTAATTATTATGAAGCATGATTCTAGGCAATAATTTCAATTCAAATAGCTCAAACCAACAAAGCTAGTGATTGGCAGGTCAGTCACTATAGCAACTGTCCATTCAGTATTTATAAATAGTCACCACATAGCAGAAACCACATGGTGCCACTGAGTGCCTGGTACACACCTCCCGTATAAAACCTAAAACTGCCCATTTCGCGACTAAGTTTGAGTTTTAGTCGGTTTCAGTCTTTAGGTGTGTGAATCCCTACCACACCTGAACCTTGTGATTCGTGACTTAAAACTCAGTTTTAGGGCTTAAGACTGGAATCTTATAAGATTAAAAAAATGAATCGTGCAGTTTTAAGCCTGGTACACACCTCCCGTATACAATTCACTTGCTAAACCTGACTCCCCGACACAACCCGTCACAACCCAACCCGTCCCATTCTCCAACTAAAACTGCCCGATTCATTTTTCAAATCTTATAAGATTCCAGACTTAAGCCTTAAAACTGAGTTTTAAGTCACGAATTGGAAGGCTCAGGTGTGTTAGAGGGTCACACACCTAAAGACTGAAACCGACTAAAACTCAAACTTAGTCGCGAAACGAGCAGTTTTAGGTTTTATATGGGAGGTGTGTACTGGGAATTAGTCGGGAAACGGGACGGGTCGGGTTGTGACGGGTCACGTCGGGCAGTCAGTTTTAGCGCATGAATCGTATACGGGAGGTGTGTACCAGGCTTAAGTAGCCCGAAATTAGTGGGAACAGGAGAGAGCCGTAAATATCAACACCGCAGGCAGCATCGTGTGACTTCCCAATCTAGTACACCTGCCCCAAATACGGATTGTTGAGGGAGGCGGCAAAGTCTTAATTGAAAATGTGGTGTTCCCTGGTATGGAGTGGTTAGAGTGTCTGACTTTTTTCCAGGTCGGACTCCTAATCTGAAGGTGAGTGGTTCGATTCCCCATGCCCCCATCTCTGCCAATTTGGATTTCCACTGCTGTGTATAACTTACAGTGTCATCAAAGGCCAGTTGCTCTCATACCATGTCTATGTGGTGTGGGAGGTTAAAAATCCCTTGGGTCGGTAAAAGTGTAGACTCAGGCTTTCTATCGACAAACTGTCTAATGGTGAAAACAAGTCTATTCAGACTTATCCATGATAGGCAGTATAAATCTTCAAGAAAAAAACAACAACAAAAAAACAACACAACTGGTTCGTCCAGCCGCTGAGAGTCCAGCCTTTTAAGACCTTTTAAGGCCAGAGTCTGAGCGGCCTGACAATCTGGTTGATTGCCAATTAGGACCTCAGCCCTCAGCTCTCCTTTCCTTTATTCGGGGTGAGGTAGCCCACTTGACAGATTACATTGTGTTGCTGTTTATAGCCCGACCCTATGCTAGTCTGTTAGTGTTGGGGTTAGTGGCAACAAGTGGGGTTTGTGAACCCCTGGTGTCTATTTAGAAAACACTGGGAGAACGGTTGCTATAGCAATTGACTTGTTAAATCATTGAGGCTACCAGTTTTTTACTGTTTGGTTTGAAATTATACACACATTGGATTTGTAGATACAGTAAAAGCTTTCTAAATCGACCGATTTTGGGACCGACTTCAAGTGGACCAGTTAGGGAGGTGGTCGGTTTAGGGAGTTAGAATATAGTTACAATGGTATTGTTGGGACCCAAATAAAGCGATCGAAATACAGGAGCGGTCGATCTGTGGAGGTGGTCGGTTAGAGAGGTTTTAGTGTATTGGGAAAGATGCTTGAGTAATATTAGATACAGTCGTTCAGTGAGTTGTGGTTACAGTGTGAAGCGGGTGGTGGCACCACCATTCAAGCTGAGGTTGGAAAGGCTGGAGCAGTAGATGACTAGTCCAGCCTCCAGCAGTCAATAACCGAGGGAGTGCTGGGGGAAAAGGAGGGATATTCTGGGTTATTATACTAGTATAATTCTTATACAGCATATACATATATGGCACAGACTCATCATCATCATTGTGCTGTCGGCCGCGATGCGACAAAGACTGCTTTCATTACTTGACTGCCGCTCTCCATTTAGCTCTCTGCTGTGAGAGTGATGTCTATGAGTCGGTCTCAATGTCGCTCAGCTTCAGGTTTTTCTTGATAGTGTTTCATGAAAGCTGCCTGCAAAAGTTTTGAAGTGCTGCTGGCTTTTGGAAGTTACCAGCGGCACTCTCTCGGGGAGCAAATAGATGTCTCACACCGGCAAGAACATGACCAGACAGGCGCAAAACTATTTGTCCCTGTAATGGCTGGTCGGGAGTTGTTGGGAGTTCCATACATCAACCGCCCTTGATGCTGCCACAGTGACATGGTTTTCTGTTCAGGGTTTGCTCCCTTAGCCTTCGGTTCTGTCAAGAACCTGTACCACAAGGCAGTGGTTTACAACTCTGCAGGGCAGGGGCGTCAAACTCCCTGAGGTATTGCAATACCTGCAAACCTGCATACCAATGCACAGACTAGTAGGGTTTGAAAAGGGAAGGAGAGTGCCACTTGTATGTGTGAGTGATAAGGTTTTGGCTGTTTCTTTACAACCCAGGGTTACCTCTAGGTAGCAGTAATGCATTGGCTGAAGCCAGCCTTGTTATTGTTACACATGTTACAGTATGACTCCGTTATACCAAACTTGAAGGGACCCTAGAAATTTGTTTGGATTGACCGATCATTGGCTTAGCCGAGCTTTGGCTTCGACTTTGACTTGGCTTTGGCAAAATGCATTATGAATGTAATATACAATGTATGTGGAGACTTTGATTATTGTTTTTATTATGTATATATAGTATAACCCTATTAAACCAAGGTTGGTTAAACCAAACGATCGTTTAATCCAAACCTTTTTTCGGCGGCCCTGCAAAATAGTACCATATATCATATAAAAAAAGTCTCAGATGACCTTATAACCACATGAAAGTTTGGTTTAACCATACCAGAAGTTCCCTGGGGCCTGACAATTTTGTTTGGATTAACCGATAATTGGGATTAACCGACTTTGGTTTAACCAATTTTTTATATGATAAATGGTAGTATTTTGCTGGCCACCGAAAAAAGTTTGGATTAACCGATCGTTTGGTTTAACCAACCTTGGTTTAACAGGGTTGTACTGTATTATGTTCAGGATCGGCTAACACAAAGCATTGCATTTTGAAGAGAAGAATGTGATTGTTTGCTTACCGACTTGTGACTTGTGACAGGGCATCCAGCTGCCACCACTTACTGGGAGATCGGACAAGACGGCTGAATCAGTATGACCTCTAGGTGGCTTCCTGTGTGGAAGGTCATGGATTCAAATGTCAACCGAGTCAAACCAATGACTTTTTTGTGTGTGGGTACATTAGTTGTTTAAGCAGGGGAAATTTCATTCGCAGATGACTGGTCTTCCTCATTCCACTGCTCCTTGCCCTATCCTAGTAATAACGACAAGTATAAATTTGTAAGTCATTGGTTTGACTCGACCAAGGCGCCTCAGAGGCATACCTTGAATGCGTTGTCGCAGTTTCTGCCGTCCGCCAGTTTCCGCGGTATGCGTCGCTTCTGTGCATGCATCAAAATCGAACAGCATCATCACTAACCTTATAAATTTAATATAATGTTTTTGGTAAAGATTTTTTCTATATGTGTACCAAGCGATTTGTTTCTAGGTGGTGTGGTTTTAGAGATATTACAATTTTTCTGTACTTTCTGTAAGAAGATTGCTCACGACCATTGACAATGCCTTGAGTTTGATGGTACGCGCAGTGCAAAACATTAGTTTTATTAAAAATTAATAGAAATCAAGAACCCTAACCTTATAAATTTAATATAATCCTTTGTTTCTAGGTGGTGTGGTTTTAGAGATATTTCACTTCTTCTGTATGAAGATTGCTCACCGCCATTGTAGGTCAGATTCCTAATCTGAGGGTCGGCGGTTCGATTCCCCGTGCCCCCAGCTCTGCCAATTTGGATTTCCACCGCTGTGTATAACTTAGAGCGTCATCAAAGGCCGGTTGCTCTCATACCATGTCTATGTGGTGTGGGAGGTTAAAAATCCCTTGTGTCGGTAAAAGTGTAGGCTCGGGCTTTCTATCGACCAGCAGTGGAGTGGGGAAGACCCGTCATCTGTGACTGGGATTTCCCCTGCTTGGGACAACTAATGTACCAAAAAAAAAGAAAGAGAGACAAATAAGTGTTCACACTTCCTGTCTACCATTCGCTATATCGCTATATCGCTAATGCATTTGATTGTATGCGTAGCGCGGAAACTGGTGGATGGCGGAAACTACGACAGCGGCCCAGGTTGGAGTGCGAGGAAGAGTGACGGTGCAAGGTGGAATGTGATTAGCTGAGGAGACGGTGGTCAGTTAGGGGGCTTGTGATTGGCTGCCACCCTGGTGGTGGGCGGGTGTGCAAACTTTCCCGCACACTGTCCCCCCATGCAATGACAGAGAATGAGCGCGATACACTCATTCAATCCAATTACAACAATACACATAAAAAGGAATAATTCAATAATTGCGACAATACATCATCAAATACCTAGGTGGTTGGCAATGGCAACCCCATTTTGAAACGCGCACACAGCTATAAAATATTCTGTTTTAAAGAAAATATTTACGCCGCGCTTGGTAATAATTCAGGGTCCGTGATCAGCATGAATAAAACCACCAATAATAAGTGACAACAAAGCGGGCAACGCCCTATTATGACCAGGTAGACTTGAATACAAATATAAAAAAAAGGAATTAATTGTTTTCCCTTAAAATCTGTATTTGAGATTCAAAACAGCTGCTGGACCAAATCCAATACCGGAAAGAGAAATTCCGACGAAACAAAGGCCCCAATTTACTAAACAGTGGGGTAATTTGGACAACTTTATCATCGAGTAATAATTATTAAACACAAATGGGACACGCTACCACTGAGACAGTTACGTCTTATTTTATCTGCAAAGTAAAGCCATTCAAGTATGCGTATGAATAAATCCACACATTATGATCAGAAAAGACAACACTCTTTTCTAGCGCGGCTGTGGAGCGGAGATTTAACTTACTTGGAAGGACATTTAAATTAGTTGAGATGACATTTATGTCAGCTCAGCAGACATTTATGCCAGTGAAGGTGACATTTATGTGAAACCCTGGCGGCAGTGTTGAAACATATTTGCAATATATCTCTAAAGTGTTACCAATCTACTGCTACCAGTATACACACATGCAAGTATCGAACGCGGTGGCCGAGTAGGTAGAGCGCAGGCTTCCCATGCCGAAGGTCGCGAGTTCGAATCCTAGCCGAGTCAAATATCTTATATATATATAAATATATATATATATTCCTCCAGAGTGTGACGCGAGTGGGTGCCCGCCCGGCAATTACCCGACAGCTGGGAGTGGGGGGGGGGGGAACTCCACCAATGCGCACGAGGAAATATAGGATGTACATTGCATTTATACTCGCATGTACATTGCATTTATACTTGTATGTACATTGCATTTATACTCGCATAATGCATTATACATCACATATATATATATACATATATGATGTGTGTGTATGTATAATCGATACTCTGACCTGATCTTGCCTCAGATCCTGCTAGGATATGAAACTTCAATCACATTCTACCAGTCGACTTTCCTGTCAGATTATATGTTAATGAAGTAAATAGGGTTTGTGGGGATCCCTGACTGTTTCGAGAAAAGTACTCAGGATGCGTTTGAGTGGTGCTTGATCTGTGCACGGATACTGCCAGGTGTGTTGAGACCAAAAGGAAACATTGTTCCCATTAGCTTTGTTATTGGTCAGAAGGGATACATCATTTTATATGTAATATATAATGAATTATAGATATATAAATGGGCGGTGCGGGGGGGAGGGGGAGGTCCCCCTTTGGGTTATTTTTTGGATGCCTTGATATTTGATGATTTGATGATTGGATTAAAACATTGTTTATTGGCCAATCAGATGTCTATGTATTCCAGGCATATTTGCTGCGGGCCAGCTGGATGGGCCTTGTGGTGCCACCATGCGCCCAATTCGCGTTCCTACCTGTACTCAGTGCTCATTCGCACCTGTATTTTACTTTTATAATTGATCGGTAGGGCTATATTGCTCGGCCAAATGAGAGCCCCATGAATAAATAGGTTTTCCCATCCACCAATTGCTGTGACTCCTCTCTTTATTGCATAGCCGGATTTATGTATATAGCAGATATATATGTCATAGGTTCTATCCCCTGCCGAGTCAAACAAAAGACATAGAAAATTGACAGTTGTCAGTATCATGTTCGGGTGCTCAGTGTCACTAGGATAGGGCAAGGAAGTGATTGGTTCACTGTCAGAATAATGCAACTGAGTGGGATATTGGGTCCTGATGCCGGCATCGCTTAACCTCAGTAGGGCAAAACTATAAGATCACCATGATAGCCAGCCAATATCATGTTGGAAATGCTAATCCTCACAAGATCATGGAAGTTAAAGCGGCATAGTCCGATATATATATATGTATATATAAATCACACATTTATATATATATATAAATATATATATATGTGATTTATGGCGTATTATGCAAGTATAAATATATGGAAGGGAATGTTGCTTATTATTATTGTTAATGTTATGCTCCATAAGACACAGACCTGTACTGGTGGCGCCACCTGTAACCCACCTAACCTCCACCGGATGTTGACCAGTGTCAGTCGCACCAGAGGATTATATATATATATATACATGTATTATACACATATGTGATGTATAAACATTATACAAGTATAATTAATCGGAAGCTTCCACACCTTATTATATTCTAAGTCACCTACTATGCTGCTCTGTTATTAATTGTTCATCTACTATGCAACCGGGCCGATTGTGTTGCCCTCTGCCTGCAAATTCTGAAACTTGTCTGGCGGTGCTCAGTCACTCTGCCTGTGTATAAAATAGCAATTGCACATACGCCCATACTGCCCAAATAAATATCAATTGCACTTACGACATTAATAAAGGTATAGTGCCAATCAATAATAATAATAGAATAGTAAAATACAATTAACCATCCGCCAATTTATATTCGTACAATATATTATACCACACATATATATGATGTGCGTGATAATGTATTAGTACAGCACCCCCATTCTCTACGTCCCGTCACGTGACTGTTTACATACCGTTTGCCTTGTTCAGCCGCAGGGCCACCATACTCACACCCCATCTCCATCACGTTCCCAGCGCCCATCCGCGTCCAGAATATAAGCCCTGCATTCCTTCCCTCCCGAAATCATGATCTCCTACCGATCCTTCCATTACCGACCCCGACCCCCCCACCCGGACGCCCCACCCACCCCCACCCACACTCCCCACCTCCGGCTGGCTTTTCAACGACCCAAAGACATAAAGCGGGGAACGCAGCGCGTAAAAGACTACAGAGTGGGCTGTCTTATCTTATAATGAGTTCCACCTGGCAACTATGCTGGACGGTGCTGCCATCTGGCGATGAAATAAATATGGTTTCCACGTGACATGGCCTCAGGCGTGAGTTATGAACGCCGCGTGCTGATCCGCCATCTTTAGTTAACTGTGGCATCAGGGTAAAAACGCGGCAGACGATGTGCGGATCACACTTCTGGAAAATATATCCTTTAAACAAAAAGTAAAGCTTGTTTTATTTAACAATGTCTCTAGAGCACGTTGATTTTCATATCATCGGCTATTGGACATCAAACACATGGTCATTCTGACATATTTCTTTGGAGGAAACCCGCTGCTGCCACATAGGCTATTCTTTCCGATAGGCAGCAAGGGGTCTTTTATATGCACTTTCCCACAGACAGAACATCACACCCCACAGCCTTTGATGAACCAGTTGTGGACCACTGGTTGGAATGGAAAATAGCCCAAACTGCAAATGGGTCCACTGAGCAGGAGTGATCGGGTGACCCACACCTTCACAGGTGGACACTATACCACCTGGGCCATATGCAGGAGTCAGTGTTAGGGAGCCAAAACGCGTTTAGAAGGGATTTCTGGTTTAGCACCGAAAAGTTGGTATGCACGAGTCAGTGATAGGCCTAACACCATGCATTTAAGATCCGCGACACTAACCCCGTTTCATATGACGTTTAAGGGCGGTGTTAGCGTAAGGTTGTGGTCAAATCTATTCAATGCTATCATATTTAACAGAATTAAATACACAATAAGTGAAAGTTTATCAATTTAACCCTAAATTTGAACCGTTATTAAGGCTACCGCCGTATTGGCGGTGATATTAATAGTTATATTTTCGAATCGACGAAGGTAAAGTAAACAAATTGCCGCCGCCGCCGCCAGCATGGAAAGCGACATCGATGCGGCGGCTGCGGCGATTTGTTTATTTTACGTTCGTCGATTCGAAAATATAACTATTAATATCGCTGCCAATGCAGCGGTAGCCTTAATAACGCTTCGAATTTAGGGTTAAATTGATCAAATTTCATTTATTGCGTATGTAATTCTGTTAAATATGGTCGCATGGGTAAAGACGCAGAGGGATTTCCCAAATCTATAAATAAATTGACGTTTAGCTATAATGAAAGTGTTACGCGCTCCTGCATACGACTTGACCGCATTCCCCGGCTCGGAGATAGCTAAACGGTAACAGGCTCTAACACCAAACCCCGCTAACACTGACTGCTGCATATGGCCCCTGAGCTACGTCCCACTCCTAAATATATATCGTTTAAGACCCATCAAATCTACCCACCACACACAGACACACAGACACACATAAACACATAGTTCGTTCCTTGCTGGAGTTTTATGTCCTGACAACATCTAAAGTTATATCAGGATGGGCACCGACTTGTGACAGTGCACACTCATGGCGACTTTATAGTGTTGCCCCACTGGGAAATCAGGCCGCCATCACCATGACTCAATATCACACTCAGTCACATTATCCTGACACTGAGGTAACCAGTCCTGGCCCTATCCTATTAATGCTGATCACCAAGCTAGAAAGCTACACATATCAATTTTGTAAGTCATTGGTTTGACTCGACTGGGATTCGAACTCCCGATCTCTCACACAGGAGGCCTGGGCTCTACCGATTCGGCCACCGCGTCCAGTTACACACACATGCGGACACATCCTACCAACATCTAAGGTCATATCAAAACGGGTACCGACCTGAGACAGTGCGCACCCATGACAACTTTACAGTGCTGCCGCTCCTGGGAGACCGGTTCACAGACACCTACGACTCGATATCCCACTCAGTCACATTATTTCGGTACTGAACAAACCAATCCTTGCCATCATCTTTATTAAATAAGCCAGACACCAGGCTATGTAGTAACATATATAGCAGTTTTATACTTCATTGGTTTGATTCGGCGTGGGTTCGAACCCAGGATCTCCAGCACAGAAAACCAACCAGCATTCTTATTAATTATGCCATCCCGTCTAATATAGGTGGATTCCACTCAAAATAATATTTGCATAACAAGTTATACATCAGATATTCATTAGATTTGCAATGTGTCATATAAGGATATCGGTGGGTATAACATATAGTATAACATATTATTAAATGATCAAATAGGACATCTCAGATAAGCTACAACCAAACCTAGATGGTTATTTTGATTTCTTTATCTCAACTTAATTCCATCTTTCAAAAGAGATCCCGACCTGATATGACTTTGAACGTTGTTAGGACGTAACATCTCATGCCTGCTCTCTCCCTGCCTGTCCGCCCCCCCCCCCCCCCCCCCTTGCCCCTAGACCCCCCCCCCCCCCCCCCTGCCCCTAGACCCCCCCCCCCATCCACATTTTGACAAACAACTATTATAACTCAATGACATAATAACATTCAAGACCCACTACCACCACTGAATAACTACATCTTCAACCAGCATTGCACGCAATATAAACCACTATACATGCACAACATGGCACTATTAAAAGACTAACCATTATTAAAACCAAATCTAACTGATATACAAACACAGCATATGATTTAACCACTAGTGTACATTACTGCACACTCTATCTTGATGCATATACCTTGCACTATGTTGAGTACCTATGCTGTACACTATACAGCATAGGTTGCTCCCTCACTTTCTTTTTATGTTCAGAATGGGTTGTGCTGCACACAATGCAACACATTCCACTTCCACTATGTACAAATCAAATGTGATCGCTCCAACGGCTGGAAGACCAGTGCTTCGGTGCTGACAAACTATTTATTCAGATGAATAAAAATATTTACCCCCCCCAAAAAGAAAAGATGCATGCAAAGCAATATGTTGCTACAGCAACCATTAGTAAAGTTTGGCGGGCTGTGCTACCCTCTCATACAGAGATCCGCATAAACCAGTAGGCGTGGATGGGGTGATTGCATCAGGGAACCCGGGTAGTGTAATAGCTGGAACGCTAGCCCAGGAATGGCAAGAAGTGTGGGTTCGAATCCTGCTCTAGGCGGAAAATATTTCCCATTTTCATCACCCCTATGACATAGGCCAATGCTTGTTTGTGATTAAAACAATCAAATCAAATACAAGGTCAACCTCAATGTAAAGGGGCTGTCACATTACGGCGTATGGCGGGAGCATATTGAAAACCTACGTACGCCGTGCTGGTGCCACTTTCGGGTGTGTTTGAGCGTATGGGGGACCTATGAGGAGCGTACGAGGAGCGTATGAGGAGCGTATGGGAGCGTATGGGAGCGTGCTGTGACATTTTTTGACATTATGGGCCATACGCCCTCATAGGTCGTGTTTTTTTGAGCATGCACAAAAAAAATTGGACGGACGAATTTATGAAAGCGTATGGCGGCGTATGCCTCATACGCTTCACATACGCCGGCATGTTGCGGCACTGGCGGCGTATGAGTAGCGTATGAGTAGCGTATGAGTAGCGTATGAGTAGCGTATGCGGCGTATGCCGACGTATATGACGTAATGCCGCTACGCCGCCATACGCTCCCACCATACGCCGTAATGTGACAGGGCCTTTACATTAAAAAGATGCACACATAATTTAAAGCTGCATAGTCCGATTTTTTGTTGTTGGTCCATTAGTTGTTTAAGCAGGGGAAATTTCAGTCATAGACGACTGGTCTTCCTCATTCCACTGATAGTCGACAGAAAGCCCGAGCCAAACACTTTTACCGACCCAAGGGATTTTTAACCTCCCACACCACATAGACATGGTATGAGAGCAACCGGCCTTTGATGACGCTGTAAGTTATACACAGTGGTAGAAATCCAAATTGGCAGAGCTGGGGGTACAGGGAATTGAACCGCCAACACTCAGATTAGGAGTCTGACCTAGAAAAAAGTCAGACACTCTAACCACTCCGCCACAGAGAACGCCACAATGAAGCATCACATTTTCGAAACTAACATAATTATTGAGATTTGATTCTACATATCTAAATTAGATACTGATGCACTTATTAAGCATTTTATTGCCACATAGAATGGAGCCCTGAGTCAAGTTAATAGAATCGGTTACTGTAGAAGCCTATGGTGTTAGAGTCTTAGAGTGCTTACCAACATTAATTTGACATGTTTAGACTTCAAATATCTCAAAAGTTAGCCATTTAAAACAAAAGTTACTTCAAACTAAAGTAAGGTACATTATGGCAATCGGCTAAATATATTTATCTTAGAAAAATGACAGAAACTCAAAACCATTGAACAATGCAACTTGAATGAGCATGAGAAAGGGGCAAATTTGGCAATGTCCCAGGGAGACAGTATTGGTCTAAGTCCATTGGAGAGAAGCAGCCTGAAGACATGATACATCATTCACCCAGATTCAGATCAGATTCAGATTCAGATCACCTCTACTTTCGGAGACCAGACGACATGGCCGAATGAGTTGAACGTCCGTTTCACTTTTTGGTAGATCGTGGGATTCGAACCCTGTGAAGAATAACTGGTTGTTTGGCCGTCTCCAGTTACTCATCTTATACTCCCTACTATCAGGAGGATCCTGGTAACTGTCTGCCAGTCTCCCCCTACTAAATACCAAAACACAACTCATAAGAAAGAAAGGGAGACAAGATTGACAGTGATAAGGTTGAGCTTTATTGCTGCAACTCTTGTTCACCTACTAGTGACCTGCCACCCTGACTCACCTACAACCTGCTACATATACCCACATAGCTTCTGCTTGTTCAGTCAAAATCAGTGCCTACAGCCCATTGAACCTAAGTCCTTTGGGTTTTACACACAGCTCAGAGGTGAACTGCTTCCTTTGGTATCTTTATAGTGAGTGTCTGCCCATCTAGCAAGTGCAAGGAGTTCAAGGGTGACTGGGCTCACACAGCCAGCCAATCAGACACCTCTGCAGCCTGGCAGGGGTGGCACCCAAGAGGGGGCACCTGTCACTCAACCCCAGGGCAGGTGGTGTCCTTAATATATGCAGAATGGCTGGGTGTGCTTACCCAGCAGTCCAGTGGTAACAAGTAGTCACCATACAGTTATTAAACAATAATGCATGTACCTCTTCCATTTGCACTCTTCCTGGTGCATTGAGGGAACATTCCTGTACTTAGTAACCATATCTTAATATCAGGACATCGTACCGCAATCCCTCTCACCATGCATAATAACATTTACACACAGTTATTTATATGTCACACAGCGAGTGGGCACACATTGCATCACTATTACATAACAATGGTCCCCAACTCCGTGGCCCGAGATATTTATATGATTCCAAGTTCGGCTATCACAACCAAAAGACCTTATATATTTACACCTGGTCGAGTCAAACCAATGACTTAAAAAATGTATACTTGTCGGTTCCTAGCCAGGCTCTCGACATTATTAGGATAGGGCAAGGACCACTTGGCTCAGTGTCAGGATAATGTGACTGAGTAGGATATCAGGTCATGGTGCTGGTGGCCTGGTCTCCCAGTGGGGCAGCACTATAAAGTCGCCATGAGTGCGCACTGTCACAAGTTGATACTCATCCTGATATGACCATAGATGTTACCAGGACGTAAAACTCCAAAGACCAACCAATCTACTTCCGGAACTGGGTCAGAGTCTGCATTTTAGCCATGATGTGGGGTCTGTAGTGAAAGGGGGTTTAAAATTAGAAAAGTCAGATGAAAACATCAAATTTTAAAAACAAAGACACTTCCCTAGTTTTGCGGCTCTATATCCAACTTAAAGCTGCATAGTCCGATGAAAACGTCAAATTTTCAAAACCAAAACAGTGATTTATATTGGATCCTACATATCTAACTGAGGTACTAGTGCACTTATCAAGTATTTGTCACCAAATAGAATGGAACACCAAGCCAATTTAATAGAACCTGTTACTACAGAAGCCTATGGTGCCAGAGCTTTGGCATGCATGCCAAAATTAATTTTTTTGCATTTGCACTTCAAATATCTCAAAAGTTAGCCATTCAAAATAAAAGTTGCTTCAAAGTAAAGTCAGGTAGATTATAATGATCAACCTATATATATATATATATATATACATATATATATATATATATATATGTATATATATATATATATATACATATACACTCAGGTATTTCTCCGGGGGAGGGGGCATCTCTGCTCACAAAAACTGACAATATTCATTAGTCGGTGCACTACACAGTCCCCTGGTGGCCCTGATAGCTGAGCTTGGAATTATATTGACATCTCGGGCGATGGAGTTGGGGACCATTTTTATGTAATAGTGATGAAATGTGTGCCCACTCGCTGTGTGACATGGAAATAGCTATGTGTAAATGTTATGGTGCACAGTGACCGGGATTGCGGTATGATGTCCGGATATTAAGATATGGTTACTAATTACAGGAATGTTCCCTCCATGCACCAGGAAGAGTGCAAATGGAGCGGGACATGTATTATTGTTTAATGTAACTGTATGACAACTACTTGTCACCATGGGACCACTGGGTAAGCACATCTAGCCATTCTGCATACATTATGGACACCACCTGCCCTGGGGTTGAGTGACAGGTGGTGTCCATAATGGCTGGGTGCCACCCCTCCCAGGCTGCAGAGGTGTCTGATTGGCTGGCTGTGTGAGCCCAGTCACCCTTGAACTCCTTGCACTTGCTGGACAGACAGGGACTCACTCTAGAGATACCAAAGGAAGCAGTTCACCTCTGAGCTGTGTGTAACACCCAAATGACTTAGGTTCAATGGGATGTAGGCACTGATTTTGACTGAACAAGCAGAAGCTTTGTGGGTCTGTGCAGCATGTTGTAAGTGAGTCAGGGTGGCAGGTCACTAGTAGGTGAACAAGAGTTGTAGCAATAAAGCTCAACCTTATCACTGTCAATCTTGCGTGACTTGTCTCCCTTTCTTTCTTATGAGTTGTGTTTTGGTATTTAGTAGGGGGAGACTGGCAGACAGTTGCCAGGATCCTCCTGATAGTAGTGAGTATAAGTAGAATAACTGGAAGATGGCCAAAGAACACCAGTAAATTCTTCAGTCGGGTGGCACAGAAAAGACACCCAACGCGGTCTGGAGTGACCCCTAGTGGCGGAAGTGTCACTCGTGGTGACATGTCCAGTGTCAGCCTACACGTCACGAGTGCAGAGTGTGTGTGGTGAATAAAAAGCTGGCGGCATTTCACCCCACCGCTTCTCTCCCGCCACGCATGCTGGAAATCAATCTCCTCTCAGTGTACCGGATGTTGACAGTGAGCATGTCATCAGTCTGCCTCGGCAACACATCAGGGAGCATTTACTTACGTAAGTCGCGGGAAATGTCGTCTGCTCAGGTAAAATGGCAGTCCTGAGTCATGGTGGTTTGGTGAGTGGGGGGAGGGAAGGTGCGGGGGATGGTTGGTTACTTGTTGGAGGTTTGCATCCTGGCAACATTTAAGGTCATATCAGAACGCATACCGACTTATGACAGTGCACACTCATGGCGACTTTATAATGCTGCCCCACTGGGAAATCAGGCCGCCAGCACCATGACCTGATAAAAGTGATATCCCAGGCAGTCTAATTTAACCGACACTGAGCTAACCAGTCCTTGCCCTATCCTATTAATGCTGAGTGCCAGGCTAGGAAGTGACAGGTATCAATTTGATAAGTCATTGGTTTGACTCAACCGGGAACCGAAGTCCCGATCTCCCGCATGCGAGCCACCGCGCCCGGTGTTGGGTGGGTGGGAGTGATGAGGGAGAGTGGGGTGGTGAGGGAGGGGGAGGGGGTGGTGAGGGAGGGGGTGGGGGTGGTGATGGAGGGTAGGCGTGGTGATGGAGGGTGGGGGTGGTGATGGAGGGTGGGGGTTGTGAGGGAGGGGGTGGGAGTGAGGGAGGGGGTGGGGGTGAGGGAAGAGTGGATGGTGAGTGGTGGAAAGTCGTCTGCTGGCAGTGATTGAATGCGCTCCTAAGTAATGTATTGTCATCACGTCTCTCTTTCTTTTTCTTGTCATTGTTGTTGAGTTAAATGTGGCTTTTTATATATTTCTATTAACAAAATTGTTTGTCAACGTCGAAGCATTGGCTTTCCACGGTGAGGCGGGTGATAATATGGTAACAACAATGATGGTGGACCACCTTTCAAGGATAATCAGTTCTGGCTGACTAGAGGAAAGGAGCTAGAATAGTGCTTGGAGAGTACTGGATGAAAGACGATTTCCGGGGGTTTTCCCCCTTCGTTTGCCTGACAATGTTACGCCTATGGGAGACGGTCCAACCTTTCGCACAAATGTGTTTCCCTAGAATTGGTTTAACTGAGCTTTGGCTTCGACTTTGACTTGGCTTTGGCAAAATCCTGGGTGCATTATGAATGTAACATACAGTGTGTGTGGACACTTTGATTATTGTTTTTTTTAATGTATATACAGTATAACCCCATTAAACCAAGCTCAGTTAAGCCAAATGATCAGTTAATCCACATTTATTTTGGCGGCCCGGCAAAATACTACCATTTATCATATAAAAAGTCAGATGACCTTATAACTACATGAAAGTTTGGTTTAACCGTCCCGGAAGTGGCCTGGGGCCCGACAATTTTGTTTGGATTAACCGATAATTTGGATTAACCGACTTTGGTTTAACCAACTTTTTTGATATGATAAATGGTAGTATTTTGCCGGGCTGCCAAAAAAAAGTTTGGATTAACCAATCGTTTGGTTTAACCGAGCTTGGTTTAACGGGGTTGTACTGTATATGGAGTATCATAGGTGGTGTGATGATTGGGTTATCCTACAGATAGCACACCACAGATGGTGCTATCTTAGGATTATCCAGCAGATATGGTGTCACTGATGTCATTAGGATAGGATTATCCTGCAGATAGAGCACCACAGATGGTGCTACAGTAGGACTATCTTGCAGATGAAGTATCATTGATGGCATTAGTATAGGATTATCCTCCAGATAGAGTAGCCCTACCACAAATGGCTATACCACAGGATTATCCTACAGATCTAGTATCACATATGACACTAGGATAGATTATTCTGCAAATAGAACACCACATATGGTGCTACAGTAGGATTATCCTGCAGATGAAGTATCACTGATGGCATTAGGATAGGATTATCCTGCAGATAGAGTACCACAGATGGCGCTTAAGTATGATTATCCTGAAAATGAAGTATCACATATGGCTCTAGGATAGGCTTATCCTAAAGATACAACTCCACAAATGGTGCTAGGATAGGATTATCCTACAGGTAGAGTAAGCCAGATGGTGCTAGTGTAGGATTATCCTGCAGATAGATGATGCTCTGGTAAGATTATCCTACCTATAGCAAGAGTTCAATGAAAGGGTATACATACTAGAGATAACCATAATGCAATGATAGAAATGGGTCGTAGATAATGATTTATACTCATGTAATTAATTACATAACATATATCCATACATTTATTAAAGTAAAAATGGTGTTGATTGAATATTCTCCAGGGCAAGATGTTCATCAGGATGAATGAGCGGGGAATGCTCATTCGCTGTCATTGCGGGGCGTTAGAGTACATGAGAGCCCCCCCCCCCCATCACCCCACACACGGGGGGATGGGGGGGATGTGGGGTTTGGAATGGGAAGACAACCGCACCTCCACAGGCTGCCACCAGGGGCTGCCACCTCTTGGCAGCTGTCAATCACCCACTCAGCTGCCCTCCGTTTGGCCACTTCCATACTACTTTTACCAAGTGGCCCACATGGCCAATCACAGAACACCTTCATGTCCAGCCCCGCTTCCTCCAAGACTATCAGAACAGCTGACCCCACACTCTCTTCTGGGAAGCCGTCTGAGCAACAACCCTCGCTTCGACCCACCGATGTTGGTAGTTTGGCCGTCTCCAGTTACTCATCTGGGGTTGAGTGACAGGTGCCCCTCCACCCTCTTGGGCGCCACCCCTCCCAGGCTGCAGAGGTGTCTGATTGGCTGGCTGTGTGAGCCCAGTCAACTTTGAACTCCTTGCACTTGCTGGTTAGACAGACACTCACTATAGAGATACCAAAGGAAGGAGTTCACCACTGAGCTGTGTGTAACACCGACTTAGGTTCAATCGGCTGTAGGCACTAATTTTGACTAAACAAGCAGACGCTATGTGGGTCTGTGTAGCAGGTTGTAGGTGAGTCAGGGTGGTAGGTCACTAGTACTAGTAGGTGAACAAGAGTTGTAGCAATAGTTCGAACCTGGGTCGAGTCAAACCAAGCGCCTGGCTAGGAAGCAATAAGTATAAATCTTTAAGTCATTGATTTGACTCAACCAGGCTTCGAACCCATGGTCTACCAACACGGGAGATGGGTACTCTAACTCATTCGGCCATTCCGTCTGGTCGTAGACAAATGATGGGTCCGATAAGATGTAAAATGAAAAAATTAAAATTATTGGACCCGAGACAAAATGCATTAAGGAATCAATGTGTGTATCGAAAAAATGAGCACAATATGGAGAATAAGGAATCGCACCAGGAAGAAAATGCAGATTAAAGGAGGTGGGTGGGTGGGGGGTGGGGTAGGGGGGCACACAGACAGCAAATTAGAGTGAGCCGTCTTGGTATTATAGGGTCTTTGTATAAACATAGACACTAATAAAGTCTGTACTAGACTACTAAATGACTGAAACGTACAATCCTCCAAGCATTGTTTATCCCATCATTACTAACAACCTACTTACTCAAACTACTTCATGTAGTCAAAAAACACACCTGAGGTATTAACCTTTTAAGCATAACCCTATAAGCTAACCACACTCTATCTAACAGAATAAACAAACCATTCTACTAACACTCACTCCATCTCAAAATGTAACTCCAACAACATGATAGTTTTGCAATTCACAACATAGTAGGCATACAAACCTATGAAGGGAAACTATGCACCTAACCACTCCGTAATGTAAAGGTCTAATCAATACACATGTATGTATCAAGTGTGTAGGAATACAACATATAACTGCTATGTTTGTATGTGAATTGTCAAACTATACCATATGTAAGTCTTTGAATGTTTGATATTGTTATTTCAGCTGATTTGGGCTAGCTGCATATATTGTAAATAACTGTATTGTCACATGGCTGGAAGACCAGTGCCATGGCGCTGACAAAAGACTTTATTCAATGAATAAACTATATTTACAAAAAAAATATAAAAAATTGAAGAATCCTCAAATGAGGACGCAAGTAAACAACCACCATTAGGGACTCCTGAGTGCGGGACCAGACCAATCTAGTACCACAGCTGTCCAGCGTTGAAAACAAGCACCCTCATGGGAGCTTATACGTTATGGGCAGAATAAAAAACTTGTCACAAAAAAAAAGAAAAAAAAAAAGAAAGAAAGTAAACAACCACCATTAGGGAGATGACAAGGCTATTGGTAATTGGTCTGTGGAGTACCTAGTGAGTGCCTAAGTGAGTGCAGTGTATTATACCAGGCCTGTGTTTCACATATAGACCTATATGTTTCATGAACAAGTCAGGTTATTACTGAACTTCAATTCCATTCTGTCGCAAGTAAGTCCTTAATGGATCTTAGAAGTTAGAAGCAGACAACGTGGATGATTTTTCAAATAATTGCATTTAAGAAGGAACTTGCTTCACAGTGGCATGCCGTGCTCGGAATGAAGAGAAAGCCCACTGCAATTAATGACTAATTAGATGGGAAGCAGGATTATGTAGAAGTCCTCAGAAAACTGGCGCCGCTCAATTAATCTCATAGCGTTATGCCTATTTAGGCCTGTGCATAAAGTCAATTCAATTATTAAAGTTGTAAAATAGTCCGTCATATTATACAACTTTAAGCATCTGTCTATATTTGATCTTACATATTCAGCTTAGTTAGATACTACTGCGCTTATTGAACACTCAATTGATTGATTGATTGATTGATTGGTGGTTTCTTTACGTCGTGTTCGGCAGCACAGACCATTTTCACGGCAACTTGTTTTAACCCATGGCTCTGTTACATTACGATGCATTGCTCAATTTGGACGTATAAATATTGTATATGCAACATAGCAGCGCATATGGCCAATGTATGGCCAATGTATGGATAATGTTCCTCCAGGCGAAAAACGCTTGCAATATGCTCACGGTACGCTCGCAGAACGCTGGTGAAAATTATATACATAATTCATAACAAAAGACTGGACTGGGAGTAAATTTATAATTTATTTACATCTTCAAGATTATTCGTAGTAATATAGGTTTGTACAATCAATCATTTGTAAGTATACAGGAGTATTATACCACATGTCAGTTTAAGTCATATCATAAGAACACACAGGCTATGTTATTAAACACACACTCAAAGTTCCGGGTTCGATTCAACCGAAAAACCTCTAACACTCAGCCCTAGTAGCCATATCATAAGTACAAGAGGGTGGGAGGGTGGGGAAAAACCGCCTTCCAGGTGTTTACTGTATGAGTGCCAGGACAAAGTGAGTTGGAGATCCTAGTTTTTCACCTCTAGATATACTATGGGTTTCCTTGGAGATTGTTGTTGACATTTGACAAGATTGCTTGGAGACATGAATGTGTCTTCACTACCGGACCTAGCAACCCAGATACAAATTTCTTGGATCACAGATTGAGTTGAGTGGTTATGGCAACGCATACAAGTTTTGTTTACATCACTTGGCAACATCAGTTTTGAAAGTCAGAGACCTTCTATGTTGTGGGTTCAGTCATTCCAACAGAATTCTTGGCATTTTTAATAAAGAACAATAGATATGAATTAAATCTTAGTTTTTAACATTACTGATGATTTATATACATACATAGATAGATCTGGGATTTCTAATTCTTTTGGATTGTCCCTTAATAGTTGGAGATCAATTTGAATTTTATTTAAGTTCATGTTTATAAAATTTCATGAGATACCTATCTGCAAGGTATTTGATTTCTTTTTTAAAACTATGATACCATTATCTCTAGAATATGAGTTAACCCAAATACTGATGATTTATGTAACATATTTAGATAGAACTGGGATTCCTAATTCTTTGAGATTGTCTATTAATAGTTGGAGATCAATTTGAATTTAATTTAAGTTCATGATTATAAATTTCATCATATACATATCAGCAAGGTATTTGATTTCTTTTTGAAACTATGAGTCCATCATTTCTAGAATATGAGTTAACCCAGTTTTATCTATCATATTGCTTAGAAGCTCAATCTACTTAGTAGATATAACTTAATCTTAGTTTGAACCTATTTATGAGTTTACAAAAGAACAAAAGATAGGAATAAATCCTAGTCTAAGATTACTGATGAATTATATAACATGCATATAACTGGGAATTCTAATTCTTGAGATTGTCCATTAAAGTTTCGAGATCAATTTGAAATTATTTAAGTTCTTGTTTTTTTTATAAATTTCAGAAGATAAATCTCAACAAGGTAATTGATTCCTTTGTGAAGCTATGAGACCAGTATCTCCAGAATATGAATTAACCCAGTTTATCTATTATTTTGCTTAGAAGTTCAATCTAGTTAGTAGATAGAACTTCATCTAAGTCTGGATCCTTTTGTCAGTTTATAAAAGAACAATATAGATGGATAGATCCTAGTCTATAATTTACAGATGATTTATATAACATGCATATATATAACTGGGATTTCTAATTTTTTTTAAATGTCCACTAGCAGTTGGAGATCAACTTAAATTACATAATTCATAGGTTATGACATTTTTTATATTATTCCTTTTTTATACTTATATGCTATCAGAACAGTAGCTCCAGAAGAGGAGTTATCCAATTGTCTATTTAGATTACAATAAGCCCAATCCAGTTATTAGAATAGGTCACACTATGTAATAGAATTACTTGGTTAATAAGGAGCCAACATGAGTTAACTGGGTTCTCTAAATTAAGTTCTAATAACTTTTGTTTTGATTATTTCTTTGCCTGTTAGCATAGTGTACAGAATAACAAGATCTAAGCTGTGAGATAAGCCAGTGCTTCATGTTTAAAATTGTTCTGCTTTTGGCAACCAAGTAAATCAGTATATGTGAGGTGACCAATTGTTATGAATTACTCATGTTACTACATAACATGCACAATGGTCCGCAATTTACAAGTCTCGAATTTCAGAAATTTGCGTCATTATATGGTTTCACGTCACTCTACTCAAGTCCGATGCATGCGCAAAGTAATGGACAGGTTGAACGTTATGTTCAAACCGTTAAACGTATAATAAAGAAATGTATAAAAGACGGTAGAGATGTACAAATAGCCATGCTCAATTACAGAAATACAACATTAGATGGTATTGGTGCATCCCCAGCGCAATTAATGATGTCACGGAAATTGAGAAGCAGGATCCCTGTACTAGATCGAGAATTGAGGGCAAGGGTTGCATACATCAAAACTTGATTGCCAGAACTACGCCTTATACAGTACATACTGTAAAATATTCCGATATACGGCATAGAGGGGAATGCAAATATTCTATTACTGATCGGTGTATGTGACCAGGCGCATTTATGTATATATATATATGTAAGGGCTGGTGGTGCCTGAGTGGGATGTAAATTATAGACATAGTGGTGCTGGCAGGTCTGGGTGTGAGAGTGGTCTGCCCACCACCACCACTCAAAGGTTAAGGTTGGTGGTGGCCATGGGGCCATACAGCTTGGTGGTGGTGGGCAGACCACTGGTAGCCATGGGGACCAGGAATGCTGGATCCGTATTGGTAGGGCCACGAATGCTTGTTTTCCATTGGGGGAAAGGGGTGGGGTGATGCTCTACAATGAACCCATGTAACCATATAAATAATAAACCAGAGGGCTTGACTCTCTCTTCTTCTTTACACTTTATACTCTTCCTTTCTCTTTGTCTGTATTGATTTCACTATAGCCTGCCTACACAACCAGAGATTCGAGCTTTAGCCATTTCACAATACATCAAGACATGGTGGAGAAATGCAAAAGGTATGTTAGATGTACGTTAGACGTACATTATCCATACGTTGTCAATATGTTGTCAATACACGGACTGTACGTTTCTGCTGGCTCTCCGTCCGACTGATGTAGGTCAATGTAGTGCTACATAGTTAACAATATTTGTCTAACAAACATCTAACATACATCAATGTATGTCTAACGTATACATAACATACGCCTAAAGTAAAAGCCACACGTTGTTGAACCTCAAAAGTTGTGTGCATGTACAAAACTTTCACGACCCCTTAACGAGCGACGCCGTATAAGACAAACATTGACGTACATCAACATATACCAACATATGCATAACGAAGGCATAACGTTCGAGTAACGCATATTGACGTACACCGACGTATTGGCACAAAATCAATTAAGCTAGTAATAGTAGTATGCAGTTAAACCTGCCTAACCGACCACCTCCACAAATCGACCACTCCCTCAATACATTAGATTCTACTGTTTTGTATGGATGTAATATTCCAGAATAAAATTCATTGAATTGAAGTGAATTAAAGCCTCGATCTGGTTGCGGCAAGCCTGCAGGTAATGTACTCCATCAACTGTGCCCCCTGGTGGGAGACAGACACACTGCATACATGAGACCACGTGCTCGATCTCTGGTTATGACAATATTGTGTCAGGGCGTTGAGATGGCGGGTATAATGGCAGTGCCAACAGGTAGAAGCATACATATGCTCAATACGTCCACACACCACATTGGGTGACAGCGGTAAAAAAACTGCTATATTCCATATATGCTATATATATTATAGTCTACATACTACACATACCATACATACTATATATACTATGCATACAGTGCATACTGTGCATACTGTGCATACTGTGCACACTGTACACACTGTATACACTGTATACACTGTATACACTGTATATACTATACATAATATACATACTATGCATACTATATTACTATACATACTATACATACTATACATACTATACATACTATATACTATATATAATATATATATGTACTATGTATACTATATGTATATATGTATGCTATAAAAAGCTGATGTGATGTGACATCTGCGTTCAATCATGAGGCTAACCTGGAAGGACAAAGTGACAAATAAGGAAATACTCGAACGGACGGGGCTGCCCTCTATGGAAGATCTTCTGATCAAAAAGAATCTCCGGTGGACTGGACACCTCATGAGGATGTCATCAGACAGGCTACCAAAGCAGATCCTCTATTCTCAACTGTCTTCTGGCTACAGAAAGAGAGAGGGCGCCCTCGTCTCCGGTTCAAGGATACCATCAAGAGAAACCTGAAGCTGAGAGACATTAAGACCGACTCATGGACGCAACTCTCACAGCAGAGAGCTAAATGGAGAGCGGCAGTCAAGTAATGAAAGCAGTCTTTGTCGCATCGCGACCGACAGCATGATGATGATGATGATGATACTATATACACTATATATACTGTTTGTTTGTTGTTGTTTTACGTCCTAGCAACATCTAGGGTCATATCAGGACAGTGGGAGGAACAGTTGTGGCACTCATGGCGACTTTATAATGCTGTCCCACTGGGAAACCAGGCCGCCGGCACCATGACCTGATATCCCACTCAGTCACATTATCCTGACACTGAGCCAACCAGTCCCTGTCCTATCCTATTTATGCTGAGCGCCTGGCTAGGAAGCGACAAGTATCAATTTTTAAGTCATTGGTTTGACTCGACTAGGGTTCGAACCCACGACCCCATGATCTCCCAGCACGGGAGACAGGCGCTCTGACACATTCGGCCATCCCGTCTGGTGCCCATATATACTATATATACTATAAATTATATATACTATATATGAAATATACACTGCTATACCCCAGTCTTGAAAGGTCTATGTTAGTTACCTTCCCACCGTTACCTACTACTTAGTAAATCTCAACTCCCTTGAATACAGCTTTCAAGAATCCGGGTCTTGTTGTACCGATACCGCCCCCATGGATTTTTGTTCACACCCACACAACCACATCCACAAATACACACACCAACACACCCAGACCCACACCCACAAACGCATGGAACTCCTTGCCTTTTCCCTGACGCCACCTGGCGGTAGACCTTGGAGGTGGTGAGAGATATGGCCTCCGGAAGGTTCCAATAGCTGTAGTCAAAGACCCTATAACACTAAGATGGCTCACTCAGTCTGTACTGTGTAATCAAGAGAACAGCCAGTGCACCAGGTGGTGGGTTTGATCAGTTTGATAGTATTGGAGTGTCAGAAGAAACCTTGCTGTACCTTGGTAGGTGTGTGGCAGGGGTTTAGGGATGGGGTGTGGGTGTGCTGGGGGTTTAAGGATGTGGTTGGGGTGTAGGTATGTGTGTGTTGGTGGTGTAGGTCTGTGGTGTGTGTGGTTGAGGTGTAGGTAGGTGTGTGTGGTGGGAGTGTAGGTGTGTGGTGGGGGTTTAGTGATGTGGTGGGGGTATAGGTGTGTGGTGGGGGGTTTAGGTGTGTGTGGTAGAGGTTTAGGGCGGTGGTGAGAGGGTGTAGGTGTGGGGTGGGGGTTTAGAGATGCTAAAGATTGTGAGGTGCCGCTCTGCAAGACCCCTACAACTCCACCACAAACCACCTACACCTCTACCACACACACCCACCACACACACCTACACCTACACCCCAACCACACACACCGTCAACCCCCACCACACAGAATGTGTGTATGGTGGTGGGGGTGGAGAGGTGGAGGGGCAGGGTGGGGGTAGTGGTGGTGGTGGGAGTTCTATAGGAGTAGCAACATGCAACCAGTGGGGACCTCCCTCCCCCCTGCTTACATCAGGGAGGGGGGAGGGGGTCTTGAGGTGTTGTGTGAGAGCACCATATGAGGAGGGGGAGAGGGAGTGCGGGGGGAGGAAGAGGGAGTGTGGGGGAGGGAAGGGGGGAGAGGGAGTGTGGGGAGGAGGGGTGAAAGGGGAGGGAGGAGGAGGAAGGGGAGAGGTGTGGTGTGAGAGTGCTAGGTAAGGTGGATGAGGAGGGAGATAGGGAGAGGGAAGGGTGGGGATGGGAGGGGAAAGGGGAGGGGAAGGGCGGTGAGGCCAGGCTAGGGTGGGACAGAGGGGGGAGGGGAGGGGGATGGAAGGGGAGTGAGGGAAGGGGAAGGTGGGGAAGGGCAGTGAAGCCGGGAGGAGAAGGAGGAGGGGTGGAGGGAATGAGGGAGGGCTGGCCAGAGGGAGGTGGGGACCAGGCAGTAGGCGCAACATCGGCCAAATCCAAATGACAGGCAATCTCTCTTTGTAGGCCTATGTGTTCACATGTGAAACACCAGCCAGCAGCCGGGCTGATCAAACCCACCACAAGATGGCACTGCAAAATTGACATTACCATGGGAGAGATAGGGAGTGAGCCGTCTTAGCATTATAGGGTCTTTGCTGTAGTGCTGAGTGGGTATTATTAACGAGGACTCTTCTTATTCTGTTGCAGTCATTTTCTCTCCCCCCACCTCCGCCCCGCCCCACCACGTGTTTCTCAGTAATGAGTAGGTGGCCCGAAATAGGCTTATATCAGTTCTGCGCATCCATGCATGAGTGATAATAAATAAATCAGCGAGGCAGCAGATATTTGTGGAGACAGCCTGTAGTAGTGCATGGAAATCCCAGTGGGGGCGCCACAGGTTCTGTCACATTTGCGCGTCGCATATACTTAGCCCTCTGATGTTTATTTAAGCTGAGAATTTTGTTTTTATTTGTTTGTTGTTTTACGTCCTAGCAACATCTAAGGTCATATCAGGACGGGTACCGACTTGTGACAGTGCACACTCATGGTGACTTTATAGTGCTGTCCCACTGGGAAACCAGGCCGCCGGCACCATGACCTGGTATCCCACTCAGTCACATTATCCTGACACTGAGCACACCAGTCCTTGCCCTGTCCTAATAATGCCGAGCACCTAGCTAGGAAGTGACAAGTATAAATTTTTAAGTCATTGGTTTGACTCGACCAGGGTTCGAACCCACGACCCCACGATCTACCAGCACGGGAGAAGGACGCTCTAGCTCATTCGGCCATCCCGTCTGGATTTAAGCTGAGAAAGTTCAATGCAACTTCTGCCATAGCTGGATGTTTAAATTCTTTTATTTATTGTGTGTGTGTGTGTTTGTTTTGTTTCTTCGTATAAATCCAAGAAGGTAATAATAATACTGCATAACTTCACCGAGTTTCTCGTTCATTGGAAGAACATTTGCTGACTGATATAAAATGGTGTCTGCTCTGACTAATACCTAGAAAAAAATGCAGATTATTATTCTGGAATAGTCCATAATTGAAGTGACATGAGACCGACATACTACAGTAAAACCTCTCTATACCGACCCATCCACAGATCGACCACTCCCCTATATCGATCGCTTTATTTGGGTCCCAACAAAACCATTGTAAGGATATTCTAACTCTCTGAACCGACCACCTCCCTAAATGGACCACTTAAAGTCGGTCCCCATGCTCGGTCGACTTAACGAGGTTTTACTGTATATATTGGCATTCATTGTTTTTGTTACATGTTACAGAGTATAGTTGAATGGGTAAAAGTTTGAGGCTCACAGATGCTTAACCCAACCCTATTACCTTTAGACCTTCATTAACATGATTAGCTTTACTTAAAGCTGGGTGGGTGGGATGGTAGATTTTGTGCAGCTTTCCGTATATGTCTTGATGGTTCGAGCGCTAAGGTTGAAGTGATTCGAATACTGCTTTTAATCGGTTAAAATACAGGACTGGAGCTAAGTGGTGCCTGAGTCAAAGCCCAGGTAGGGTGATAGTTAAGTCCTTACTCGCTAGGTGGCAATGTATTAGCATCCATAAAAACAGGGGTCATCGGCTCCAGGTCCCATGCATTCAATAGACCCCCGCCAGTTCAACTGGAAACGACCCGACTAGAGTGGTTCCAAATTCCGCCGATTGATGTCACCAGCTTAACTGTGGGGTGGTGGGTGTGTAATACACATGAAGAGAGCAGCAGTGAAACCCAGAAGAAAAATACAATATCATTGTCTTTTTTTAAATATATATATATTACAACGATAAGAGCTTGATGCATTTTGCGGGATGATTATCTGAATTTAATCAAACATTTTGTTATTTTTCCAAGCATTCTTTACGGGGATATAGCATGTGAAATCATAGGCAGTCAGGGAAACGACCCAACTAGAGTAGTTCCAGATTCCGCCGACAGATGTCACTAGCTTAACTGGTGGGGTATATTACCCATATTCTTGGAACATGGATGTTCTGCTGCAACATGGGTAATTCAGGTCGTGGGAATGAGCCCACTGATTAACTACCATTGCCAACAACGTGGCTCTTAGCGCCACCTTGCTGAAGTCACATGAACTATAATGTTCGGCACTACATCACACATCACCATCTGCCAGTCGCCAGCCGCCAGCCATCAGCATTATCGCCACCTATTGGCGGCTACCGCAACCTCACGCCATCTAAAGCCTAGGTCACACATGATGCGATCGCCGTACGGTGCTGCGGTCTGCGGTGTGTCTTGCGGTTTATGTAAATGTTACGGCGTTGCGGTCTGCGGTTTATCTATTCACAAATCGGCATAGGTCACGGTACAGCGCCTTATGTTTTTTTTTGTGTCCTCGCACAACCGCAGATAAAACATTTTAAGACATTTTTTTATTCACAATTTCTATATATTATTGCACAAAAATATTATTATTCTGTTAATAGAAATTGGTGCGATTCCGGTGCGATTCTGGCAGGATTCCGGCCTGCGGCATTGCGATTTTCCAAAAGTTAAGCTAACTTCAACTTAAAACAACCGCAACCCCTTGCAGTGAGCAAAAAGCGTACGGCGACATACGGCGACCGTACGGCGACCGTACGGCAACCGTAATCTACCGTACGGTCGCCGTAGGTCTGGCCCATGCGGCGACTTACGACCGCCGCAGGCACGCTGTAATGCAAATGACCGATGCATTACAGAAACCAGCTGCACTTCCGCCACTTCCGGACTGTTCCCCCTGCTACCTGGGAGTACGCGAGGTGTGGGACTGACTGCAGACTCGCTCACCATCCCACCCACCCTCGTAGACAATAGACACAAGTAGGGTTAATTAGGCCACATACAGTAGAGGATTAGATGGCTAAGTGACGTCCTGAAAGCTTGATAATTGGCCATTTTGAAAGCATGTCTCCTCACCTACTCCTTATTAACTGGTAAGTGGGTCGATTCCACAACCGTCCAATTCGTTTTGATTAATAACAAATCCCAAATGCAGTAAATGGTAACAGGTAGCCAGAAATGGTAACGGTAACAAGAAACAATACATAATAATGATACTGTTAACATTGCCATCTTATCGCATGGGCGGGTTCAACCACAGATAGTACCAACAAGGATTTTACGTTGTCCCTATCATCACTCATTATCAATATCACGCTTCCAATATGGTATCCATATTTTCGGATTGCACACCTCAAATAGCCTCGCTTTGCTATCCTTATATATAATATCCTTGATTAGGCTGTCAAAATTTACAGTGATGATGCAACAAATCGACGCGCACAACACCCTCTTTATGGGACCAGACGGGATGGCCGAATGGTTAGAGCGTGTTGGTAGACCGTGGGGTCGTGGGTTCGAACCCTGGTCGAGTCAAACCAATGACTTAAACATTGATACTTGGCACTTCCTAGCCAGGCGCTCGGCATTATTAGGATAGGGGCAAGGACTGGTTGGCTCAGTGTCAGGATAATGTGACTGAGTGGGATGTCACATCATGGTTCTGGAAGCCTGGCCTTCCAGTGGGGTAGCACTATAAAGTCACCATGAGTGTGCACTGTCACAAGTCGGTACCCATCCTGATATGACCTTAGATGTTGCTAGGACGTAAAACATTAACAAACAAACAACCCTCCTTGACCATAATCGATTAACACGACCCGGGCGACTCGGGTCACCCGAGTCGTCGGAATTTCAAATCGAACACTACGAGTAGAGTCGACAAATACATGTGCCGTGTGCAAAACGATCTGACCCAAGTAACCCACCTCGGAGCTGGGGTTGGCTATGAGCTATGATGTCACATTTGCGCTGGTACCATCCTGCAGGATAACAGCTACTAGTACCAGTCATACATGTTTTTTAAAAAGAATAACTTAGATTAATGAAATGGAAATATAGCTAAACTAGGCCATCATAAAATACTTTAAATCCTATTTTGCTGTAGCTTTATCGGTATATAAAATAATTTTTTCCTCCCGAGTGCAGAGAAGCGTATTCGCTTATTCGACCCGATGTGCGCAGGCGCCAAAAAGTGGCTCGGGTGACCCGGGTTGTTTAATCGATTACGCCCCTAATGGCGCTGTGAATATGTCTCTTGTTGCCGGCGTGACGTAAAAACCACCATCATTCACTTACTTCTCATTAGCCTAATAACACCAACACTCTAGGGTAATGAGAGCTGAACGCCGACCTCCATTCCCCCTAAATACCACGTTAATAGCAAGTACGCTGGATAATTTTGTCATATTTTAGCGGTCCATTACGATGTCACAATGAATAAAGCGATGTTTTGCAGAGTTGGTTGCAATGCGCACATTGTATTTGATTCGACAGGAACGACATGTCACCCTCCTCCCTTGCATGCTGTGCCTTGGTCCCTCGTCTTTGGACAGATGACCGAGTTTATCGTTCCATCCACCTGATTGGCCAGTGGTCTGCCAACTTCCTGTCACTATTTGCAGCTAGCTGGTGGCAATCAAACTTTTCGCCCACCAACCCTACTATTTTAATTTTAAAGCCCGGTCTCATGCACGTTAGTGGACATAGTTGAACGTAGTGGAGGCTAAGGTCGTTGAACGTAGTTGAACGTAGTTGAACGTAGTTGAACGTAGTTGAACGTAGTTGAACGTAGTTGAACGTAGTTGAACGTAGTTGAACGTAGTTGAACGTAGTTGAACGTAGTTGAACATACCAGAGAAGTATGGATGCCGGTATGTTCAACTACGTTCAACTATGTTCAACTACATTCAACTACGTTCAACTACGCTCAACTATGTTCACCTACGTTAGCCTCCACTACGTTCAACCCCGTCCACTAATGTGTATGTGACCGGGCCTTTACTCTGTAGTGCTGGGCCCAGATGCTACCTCGTCGTGAATAAGATCTCTTCTTACATTATGTATCACCCGTTCTTATATGACTTTAGATGTTGTTAGAACATAAACCCAATAGAGTCACAGTCTCTTCCATGCACTTACCACCATGTGTCGTTCATTAGCCGGATCATGTATTGAATCCAGGAGTGACTGCATGCCAAAAGCAATAATTAAATGGCCATTTACCTCGTCGATAGGGTATCTTTTCAGTTTTCTCTTTTTCCATGTTACTGCAAGTACATGAATTTTAATTTCTAAAAGGCCCTCTCACATTACGACGTATGGCGCCGGCCTGTGCGTAACATGTTGAAATAAAATTCAAATTCAAATACTTTTCACGCTGCGAGGGATAAAAATGGGCATACACACAACGTACACATAACGTACACACAACATACGTAAAGTATGTAGAACGTATCTCTGACATATTGAGAGCATTCATGTACCTTACAAAATGTTCGAAAAATGTTCGCATATGCTCACGGTATGCTGACCAATGTTACGTAGTTACTCCATCGCTAGAAGTACGGCGTATATGGTAAGTACGCTGGAGATATGGCAGGCATATGTTCAAAGTATGTTAGGAGTACATTATGCATCCGTTGGCAGTCCGTGGACTCTACGTTCCCAATAGGCTGAACGTACGGCTAACGTGCAGCAATGTATTCCAACATATCCCTAATGTACTCCCAACATACACCAACGTATTCCGAATGTACACAAAGCGTAAGTACAACGTACAAGGCACACATCGACACACGTTGGACATATTTAGCATGCACACAATCTTTTCGGAGCCTCTACGCACGGCGATGTAAGACGACGTATAGCGACGTACCCAGAATGTACCCGATGTACACCCAACATATACATACCGTATGACAATGTACGCCAACGTGGTGGTCGAAAATCACATATGTGGCCATACGCTAAGGCTATACGTCGCAGTGTGACAGACCCTTAAGGAGTCGAGTGTGGTGGCTCGTAGAGGGATAGGTGGAGCCGCAAAGGATGCTGGGTAGACTGGCCCCCTCACCACCCACATGGGGGAGAGGGAAATAGCCAATCGCAATCACGTTTGGTTTAGTGTGAAGATAATGTAAGTTGTAACTGACTGGACCAAGACTATAAAGGTACATTGGTACGTGCGCTATAAAAAAAAAACAGTCTTGATTATGTATCACCTCAGATGTTGTTAGAATATGAAACTCAAATCATTTATGTATTCACTCCTTCTGCGCACACATACATACACATATACCCACACCTATACTTTGTTTGTTGTTGCTTTACGTCCTAGCAACATCTAAGGTCATCTCAGGACGGGTACCGACTTGTGACAGTGCGCACTCATGGCGACTTTATAGACCTGATATCCCACTCAGTCACATTACCCTGACACTGAGCCAACCAGTCCTTGTCCTATCCTAATAATGCCGAAGTGACAAGGGTCAATTTTTAAGTCATTGGTTTGACTCGACCAGGGTTCGAACCCACGATCCCATGGTCTACCAACATGGGAGACGGACGCTCTAACTCATTTGCCATCCCGTCTGGTCCCCAAACATATAGTTACACATACGCATGTCGTGGGGGTGATGAAAATGTGAAATATTGCGCCTAGAGCTGGACTCGAACCCACATCTCTTTGCATTCCGGGCCAGTGTGCTAACCATTACACCACCTAGGCTCCCTGATATCAACACACTACCCACACCTACCTGTCTATGCAGCTCCTTGCCTGAGAGGTCAGTGCAGACTACTACACTTGTCCCCCTGGAGTTGTAAGTCTTTTAAATGGCGCCACCTGTATGCAGCTGAGTGTGTTATTTAATATATCTGTCATGTATGCCAGACTTAATCGTCACTTTACATCCTAACAACGCTGGGTGATGATCATCCTCCGAGTAATACTGGCACAGAAGAAGTACAGTAAAACCTCTCCGTACCGACCTCTCCACAGATCGACCACTCCCCTATATCGATCGCTTTATTTGGGTCCCAACAATACCATTATAAGGATATTCTAACTCTCTAAACTGACCACCTTCCTAAATGGACCACTTAAAGTCGGTCCCAAGGTCGATCGATTTAGAGAGGTTTTACTGTAGATCATTTCAGGGCACACTGAATCACCTCTTTCTTCTGGGCAGTGAGTGTTCCATGACTTAAATGTGTTCCTCCTCTCTGTCTGCCCGTGTTTTATTTGCTTCCTTCTTGTTGTCTTTGTTGTTGGGGGGTCTTGTTGTCTTTGTTATTGGGGGATCTTGTTGTCTTTGTTGTTGAGGGCTCTTGTTGTCTTTGTTGTTGGGGGTGTTGTTGTCTTTGTTGTTGGGGGCCCTTGTTGCCTTTGTTGTCATTGTTCGAGGGTTTCAATGCGCGGAAGGCGCATGCGCAGACGATTCATTGCTGGCACTGAGGAAGTGAGTGCATAGAAACATGCAGAATAAACGCTGCATGATGCCTCATCAGAAACAAAGAGCGCGGCAGTTAGCCACTGTCTTATTAAGGAGCAGCAAGCAGTGTTTCCTGTTTCGATTTATTACTACAGTAACTTGCTGGACTCCTCTCTCAATGCCTGAATGGGTAAGGTTTCTATTGCTACGAATGCTAGGCCCTGTTGTGTTGATCATGTTATTATATTGCCCATTTAAAGCTCTCTATGCATAAATGTTAATGGTATGCAGGTATTGCATGTATTGCAGGTATAGCAATATCTCAGGGAGTTTAACGCCCCTGCCCTTCAGAGTTGTAAATCACTGCCTTGTGGTACAGGTTCGTGACAGAACCAAAGGCTAAGGGAGCAAACCCTAAGCAGAAAACCATATGTGGCAGCATTAAGGGCGGTTGATGTATGGAACTCCCAACATCTCCTGACCAGCCACTGCAGGGACAAATAGTTTTGCGCCTGTCTTGAGATGTTCTTGGCGGTGTGAAACCTCTATTTGCTCCCCGAGAGAGTGGCGCTGGTAATTTGCAAAAGCCAGCAGCACTTCAACAGTTTTGCAGGTAGCTTTCATGAAATGTAAATGGAGAGCCGGAGTCAAGTAATGATAGCAGTCTTTGTTGCATTATGACTGACAGCATGATGATGATGATGCATCAATGTGATAAAGAGCTTGATTGGATGGATGTGACTAGCCTTGTATAGAGAGTGGTGCCATGTTGTAAATTATCCTAGCCGAGGGTACTTTATATTTATTACTGTAGACGGGGTGGGGGTGGGGGTAGGGGTGGGGTGGGGGTTGGGGCAATATGTCAGCGACATGTAAGGTAGGAGTGGCTGGGTCACGAGGGTGAGTCAGTAACATTCGTTTGTTTACTTCTTTCTTGGAGTTTGACATCCTAGCAACATCCACGGTCATATATAAACGAGTACCCACTTGTGGCATTCTGCACTCTTGGTGAATTTACAACCCCCCCCCCCCCCACACACACATACACACACTGAGACAGTGGGCTGCTGGCACTATGACTCCATATCCCACTCAGTCACATTGTTCTCACACTGCGCCGACCAGTCCTTGCGCTATCGGACTAAACCCGAGCACCAGGCAAGGTAGCGACAGATAATCAATGTCTCCGGTTTGACCCGGTCAGTGATGTATCCGACAACCTCCCGCAGGGGAAGAGGACGGCCCTGCCCACTCGGCCATTCCGCCTAGTCAGCAGTATTGCAGAGCGGAATCTCCATGGTCTGTGGGGTAACATTCTAAGGACAGCATTAAATGACGTCATAGATAACTGTATTGTTACATGGCTGGAACACCAGTGCCACGGCGCTGACAAAAGATTAGTCCACTACTGGAATGGACCAGAATAACGAAGAAGCAGAAGTGGGAAGAACATAACTTCATTCCCATGACAATCTTCTCCAACAGCGTACCAGCCATTCATAATCAGTTCTTGAGGCCGCAGCCGAAAGCAAATACACATATTCGGTTGATCGTTGTAATCTAGTTTAATTTAGTTAGAAATAACTTTTATGTTAAAGGGTTAACTTTGCAGGTATTTGGATTAAAAACATGCAAAGTAATTACGGTGTGCACATCGCAATGCTAGACATAATAGGCTTCAGCAGTGACAGGTTATATCATATTGACTAGTATTTATTCCATGTGGCAATAAATGTTTACTAGATGTACTACTGTCTAAGCTGTATGATAAAACCTAAGTACGTGCTTTGGGGCCTGAAAATGTGGTGCTTCATTGGATTGGTCATGTTGCCTTGGCTACATGGGTAATCTGCACATGACACAGGACAGGTCGCGCTGCCACCTTTAAGGGCCTGTCACACATCACCGGATTGGGGGAAATGGAAAGAAACCGAACAAAGTCCGTTGATATCCGGCAAAGTCTGGTTTGTGTCTGTTGCATATCCGTTGATATACATTGATATCCGGCCCGATCCGTTACAAGTTTTGAACATGCACAACACTTGGAATGGATGCCGCCGGATTGACGTCTATGGTTCTTGTCCAGTTTGAGTTTGTTTCGTCCGTTGGCTATCCATTCATGTCCGTTTCATGTCTGTTTCATGTCCATTCGTCTGGTGGCCTTAGCCCCGATATCGCAACACTTTGACACATTTTAATACATTTTGATACTTATCACACCCAAACGCCACCAGACTAGACAATTCTGTCTGTTGCTCAATCCGGCATAGTGTGACAGGCACCTTAGTTCAGTGAGCTACATGTGTGCCATCCACACTGAACCCTCTGGACCCAGCTCAAATTCCCGTTGACATGCCCGCCTGCCTCCACACATCACGCTAGGTGGCGCCTGCCCTTGCGTGAACTCACTGAACTCCGCTGACATCACTTCCAGTAGAGTTTCTTCCACCTCCAGCACTTCACATCCAGATGCCCAACCATCGACACCTTACACCTTTTCTTGGCCACCCACCCAGCCTTACACTGACCTGACTGGCAAGTGATAGTGTTGAGTGCCTGGGTCTCAGGATTTGAACCAAGAACCTGCTGATAGACTGACTAATTGACTTGAATGCTATTCTTAACTAATTATTGATAAATAAAATTCCCATACTTGTAGTTGTTCCTTGTCGTGTTGTGAATAATGCAACTTTTAGCTAACAGCTTCAACGAGAGGAACTACCTTAAAATGGCTTCCTCACAAATATTAAAGCTGCATAGTCCGATGAAAATACCAAATCAAAAAAATCAAAACAGTGATCTAGATTTGATTCTACATATCGAAATTAGATACTAGTGCACTTATCAGGCATCTGTCACCACATAGGATGGAATATCCATCCAATTTAATACAACCTGTTACTGCAGAAGCCTATGGAGTCAGAGGTTTGGCATACTTGCCAAAATGAATATAACACGTTTGCACTTCAAATATCTCAAAACTTAGCCATTCAAAATAAAAGTTACTTCAATCTAAAGTAAGGTAGATTATAACGATCAACCTAATATATTCATCGCAGAAAATGACGGAAACTCAAACCCATCGGACTATGCAACTTTAAGGTAATGTTGCAATGAGGGTCCACACATTAATCTCAGTAATGGAACAGACTAGACTGTATTACTGGCGTTATTACTCGCTCTGCTGAGGCAGATTAGATTAGAGAATTCTAATTAGGTATAATTCAGCATAGAGATTGGAGCGATGTAAAAATCTGGACTAATTATGAGAAATAATAGTAATACACCGAGCTATATTGCGTATTGTACATGTTATTCGTAACATGCGTAATTCATGGGGTGGGGGAGGCCGACACGACATGAACTATGGTGGCGCCACCTATCGGGAAACACTAAGACTAACATCACACTAGCCTGGCTACCCCACGCCGACTGGCGGATCCTTCAAGAACTAAGCTGCCGCCCACCGCCTCAAGGGCAGCAACACCGCTACCAACCGGGAGTCAAATTTCCTGCTGAAACGGTCACGTGACCGAACCCGGCCAAGTTCAAATGACACAACTGCCGAACCAGCTGACACGAAAGGACCTATACCCTTCCTTCCCCCACCCACCCACACCGCTGAAAAAAGAACTAAACGGGTAGGGTTGAGTGTTCGAGCCCCACCCACCGGACCTTGACATTTGAACCTTGAACTTTGATGACCTGATTGATTGCTTGTTAAATAATGCTCATTTGACTTTAAGCCCTTCTCACATGCTTTGAATAAAACCATTACACCCACCACTGTCTCCAGCTTTCGTGAATTATAGCATCGATGGTTCAGGACGATTCGACAAAAACCGATTAGATTAGAGAATTGTAATTAGGTGTAATTCAACATGGAGATTGGAGGGATGTAAATCAGGACTAATTATGAATATTAATACACCAAGCTATACCGCGTATTATAGCATCGATGGTTCAGGACGATTCTACAAAACCGTTTAGATTAGAGAATTCTAATTAGGTGTAATTCAACATGGAGATTGGAGGGATGTAAATCAGGACTAATTATGAATATTAATAGACCGAGCTATACCGAGTATTATAGCATCGATGGTTTGGGACGATTCTACAAAAACCGATTAGATTAGAGAATTCTAATTAGGTCTAATTCAACATGGAGATTGGAGGTATGTAAATCAGGACTAATTATGAATATTACTACACCAAACTATACCGCGTATTATAGCATCGATGGTTCAGGACGATTCTACAAAACCGTTTAGATTAGAGAATTCTAATTAGGTGTAATTCAACATGGAGATTGGAGGGATGTAAATCAGGACTAATTATGAATATTAATAGACCGAGCTATACCGAGTATTATAGCATCGATGGTTTGGGACGATTCTACAAAAACCGATTAGATTAGAGAATTCTAATTAGGTCTAATTCAACATGGAGATTGGAGGTATGTAAATCAGGACTAATTATGAATATTACTGCACCAAACTATACTGCGTATTATAGCATCGATGGTTCAGGATGATTCGACAAAAACTGATTACATTAGAGAATTGTAATTAGGTGTAATTCAACATGGAGATTGGAGGGATGTAAATCAGGACTAATTATGAATATTAATAGACCAAGCTATACCGTGTATTATAGCATCGATGGTTCAGGACGATTCTACAAAAAACGATTAGATTAGAGAATTCTAATTAGGTGTAATTCAACATGGAGATTGGAGGGATGTAAATCAGGACTAATTATGAATATTAATAGACCGAGCTATACCGAGTATTATAGCATCGATGGTTTGGGACGATTCTACAAAAACCGATTAGATTAGAGAATTCTAATTAGGTGTAATTCAACATGGAGATTGGAGGGATGTAAATCAGGACTAATTATGAATATTAATAGATCGAGCTATGCCACATATTATATCATCGATGGTTCGGGATGAGTCTACAAAAAACGATTAGATTAGAGAATTCTAATTAGGTGTAACTCAACATGGAGATTGGAGGGATGTAAATCAGGACTAATTATGAATATTAATACACCGAGCTATACCGCGTATTATAGCATCAATGGTTCCGGACGCTTCGACAAAAATGATTTCGAAAACCACAAAAATTAACAAAATTAAAACCCAGAAACTCAACATTGCAAGTCAACTAGGATTCCATCCTTTATTTTTCTTCTCTCCACATAGCGATAGAGAGCCTTTTAACTGCTTCAATCAATCAAATCCGGTTTGATTAGATCTACGGCTAATTACATTTAATTAAGCGAGCCCGTAGAATGTTGTCACTGGCGGAAGTTGCCACGGGAGCAGAACGGAGCATTTAAATTAATGTTATTAGAATAAGAAGTGCCACTACTTCTCCACCCTAATCGGACGGGATGGCTGAGTCGCTAGAGCACCCGCTTCCCGTGCGGGCCCGGGCGGTGGGGATCAATCCTCAACTGAGTAAAACCCAGGATTTACTACATCTATTCTTGTCGCTATTTTTTTGGTTGGTTGTTGGTGTTTTGCGTCCTGGCAACATCTAAGGCCATATCAGGACGGCTACCAACTTATAGTGCTGCTCCACTGGGAGCCCAGGCCACCAGCACCATGACCTGATATCCCACTCAGTCACATTATCCTGACATTGAGCCAACCAGTCCTTGCCCTATACTAGATAGGAAGCGACAAGTATTCATTTTTAAGTCATTGGTTTGACTCGACCAGGGTTCGAACCCGTGGGTTCGAATCCCACGATCTACCAAAACGGGAGACGGACGCTCAACTCATTTGGCAATCCCGTCTGGGTATCGTTATCTTCCCTGGTACTTGGCATTAGGCAAGGGCAATTGTAACGGCTGATTGGATCAGTGTTAGGATAATGCTGATTTCTTGGGATATGAGGTCATGATGCTGACGGTATGGCATCTTAGTGGGGCAGCACTATTAAGTCGTTATAAGTGTGCCGTCACCAATCGGCACCCGTCCTGATATAACAATTGATGTCCTAGGACTTAAAACCCCATATCCATACAGTGATACACTGCCCCCAGGCTCAGTGAAGGCCTATATTGTTATAACTAATAAAAGATCATTCATGATCAGTAAGAAAGGCATGATGTTGACGGCATGGTATCTTAGTGGGGCAGCACTATAAAGACGTTATAAGCGTACACCATCACAAATGGGCACCCGTCCTGATATAACAATTGATGTTGCTAGGACTTAAAACCCCATATTCACACGGTTATACACTGTCCCCAGGCCCTGTGGAGGTCTATATAGTAAGACAGGCATGAAGATGGTTATCACCGACTATTACATGAACGTCTGTCTGTCATCTGAAATATACGGAACGGAAACATATTATAAGATTATCATGCATTTTTCTTGGCATGTAATATATTTTGTTTAACTGAGATTCTTAGTGGCTGTGGTGGTGGGGTGGGGGTGGGGGTGCGGGTGATGGTGGGTCTACCGCCCTCTCCCATCTCCCCACAAGGGTATCCGCCATAATAAGTATTACCCGAAGGGTGTTTCTAATAACACCACTCGATTGAAGGGAAATGGATAGAACGGTATGAAATAACCGACATTTCGGTATTCAATAATATACCCCTGGCACATTACGACGTAACGAGCCAACGTGAGCCTGACGTGGGCACGTTTCGTCATTACGTTGACGTACATTGGGTTACGTTATGATGACGTCGGAATGATGTTAGACTGACGTCGAGCTACATCATGTTGCGTCGTGTTACGTCGGGGCGCATCAAGGTTTTGAATCTGTTCAAAACTTTCGACGTAACTCAAACGTAAGGGTTTACGTTTGCCGTACGTTCTGTACACGTTCAGCGAATGTCAATGATGTTAAATGGATGTTAGTCAAACGCTGCTCACTACGTTCCACTACGTTCCACTACGTTCCACTATGTTCCACTACGTTCCACTACGTTCCACTACATCGACCCACATTAACACCAGTGGAAACGTCCATGCGGCGTAATGGGAACGTCAGGAGAATGTACGCTGAACGTACTTCCAACGTACGTTCAGCGTTTCGCCACCGTGTCATGACGTATGTAACGTCACATAACGTTCTTCTGGCGATGGAATAACGTACATAACGTTCCGTGACCGTAATGACGTTGTCCTCTCTCGTTGAATGACGCTATCACTACGCTTTACCGACGTTATGCTCTCGTTAACTATGCTGCATGCACGTTCAACTTGTGCCCAAATTTGCATACTACGCCGAGAAGTTCAACGTTTTTCATGTTCTCCCTACGCTGACGTCGTTACGTCGTAGTGTGACATGGCCTTTAAGCTCTATGTCACAAACAACAAATATGTGGGGGATAAACCACAAAAAAATCGAAATAATGAAACCCAGACGTCCACATTCTTCAACCCCAACAACGCACATTATTTATCTAAAAATCCCCCTCCACACATCCCACCTGCTGATCTACAAGATTGATACTTCTCGCCTCATAGCTTTGTGCTCGCTATTAATAGGATACATGGTTACTAAGTGCGCCAGTATCTAAGTTAGATTTGTAGAATCAAATCTAGATAATTGCTTTGGTTTTGAAAATTTGATGTTTTCATCAGACTCTGCAATTTTAAGATATGAGTATGGATTGCAATGTATTAATGAGTATTTAGAATCGCAAGTTAAACCCTAATCACATCGCTGGTTGCACCTACAATAAGCCTGCACCTTGTAAACTTCTCTCTGACTGCTTTTCAAATTCTCCAAAGAACGCTCGAATGTTCCAGAAAATTCGACTCCATTGGCAAGACAAGACCAAAAACACAGTTAATGAATAGAAACTACAAGAAAAGTGAAAAATTAATCTCATTCTCAGAGGCCTGCTGCTTTTAACAAATAACAGGTCACATCTGTTCCTAATGCAGATACACAATTTAAAAAGCTCCATTCGAACTTCTAAAACTTTAAAGTCGATAAGTGCAGGACATGTTTATAAAAAAACATATCAGTTCCTATTTTCTCTCTCGTGAAGTGTTTTACCCATGAGTCTGATTTCCCGAATTTCCCAGCTATTCTTTGTTCAGCTGCCTAATCGTTTCCGAATTATGAGGTCCTCTCTTTCCACTAAAGAAAAACCATGTTCTTTTTATACAACTTTCTTTCTTTAGGAAGTGCCAAAGAATTGTTCGAATGCAATAGGAAGTGACATTTCAATAGGACTCTATATTTAACTGTAACTGGGGTGGGGGGGGTTATATTCTAGCAAGTACACACCTACCATTTATGATTCGTGCACTAAAACTCGCGACTCGACCCAACCCGCTTAAAACTGAAAACGGGCCGATTCATTTTTCGAATCGCGAATCGCAATCGTAATCGGGCCGTTTTAGCCCTAAAAATGAGTTTTTTGTCGTGAATCGCAATCGGTAGGTGTGCTAGGGGAGTGCACACCTACCGACTTTTGGGCAGTTTTAGTTCGTAAACGGTAGGTGGGTGCGGATGAACGGTAGGTGTGTGCCTGGTAAGGTACCAGGTACACACCTACCGTTCATCCGCACCCAGGTACCAGGTACACACCTACCGTTCATCCGCACCCACCTACCGTTTATGAACTAAAACTGCCCAAAAGTCGGTAGGTGTGCACTCCCCTAGCACACCTACCGATTGCGATTCACGACTAAAAACTCATTTTAGGGCTAAAACGGGCCGATTACGATTGCGATTCGCGATTCGAAAAATGAATCGGCACGTTTTCAGTTTTAAGCGGGTCGGGCCGAGTCGCGAGTTTTAGTGCGCGAATTGTAAACAGTAGGTGTGTACTTGGCATATATATAATGCGACGTAATATCTGTTATTGAATGCCGAAATGGCTTAGGTAGAACAATACTTTATGGTGATATCTCTTTTAATGCTCAATGGCCTACCCAGTTTGATAACACGGATATCAAACTGGTTTCGTTTAATATCATGCTTTGGTATATTGCTATGGGTTGGTATATGTCGAAACATGTTGAAATCTCTGCTTTAAAGTAATATGAAAACTAGTTTTATGTTAGAAAGTTAGTAATTTAATACAGGTATTGTCATCTTATGCGGTTTGAGTGGCTCAGGTCTTTGCAATGAGGATCAACCTCTGATCGCTTGTGTCCAACCTCATATCAGGAAATCACTATTTTGTATCGCATCAGCCGGGATAATCAAAATTGACTGTTGTTTGCTTTACGATTAATGAATGAACAGTTGAACAGCACCATTTCAGTTAATGACTGCTAAATAAAATTCTGCTTATTTATACCTAGTGCTTAAGGATTCAACATCCGATGAGAGCATCACATTTTAAAATCCAAAACGGTTATCTAAATTGTATCCTACATATCCGACTTAAAGGCCCGGTCACATACACGTTAGTGAACGTAGTTGAACGTAGTGGAGGCTAAGATAGTTGAACGTAGTTGAACGGACCGGCATCTGTACTTCTCCGTCATGCTAACTTGGTAATAATGTGGGTGGGCTGTGAGTTCCGATTTAATCTTTGGACATGTTCAAAAGAGCGCTACGTTAGAGGCTAACATACTGTGGCGAAGTCTCCGTACTCTTAATGTATGAGTATGCTAGAGTATGCATACTATAGCATACTCTAGGATACTCTAGCCTACTTGAACATACTTGCATGTAGTTGAATGTAGTTGACCGAAGTGGAGGCTAACGTACATTGAACGTAGTTGAACGTAGTTGAACGTACCAGCATCCGTGTCATAACATATTTATCCGTACCAAAACCTACCGTACCTTAACGTTTTTCATCGTAGTTTGAAGGCCCCGTCACACACAGGTTAGTGGACGTAGTTGAACGTAGTAGAAGCTAACCTAGTTGAACGTAGTTGAACGTACCGGCATCCATACTTCTCCGTCATGCTAACTTGGTAATAACGTGTGTGGGCCGTGAGTTCCGATTTAATCTTTGGACATGTTCAAAAGAGCGCTACGTTAGGGGCTGATTTGCATCCGTGATGCTAATGTACTCTAACATACTCTAATGTACTCTAGCATGCTCTAGCATACTCTAGCATATGTGGACGATGCCCTGGTCACATAGCCGTTAGTGGACATAGGTGAACGTAGTGGAGGCTAACCTAGTTGAACGTAGTTGAACATACAGGCGTCCGTACCGTAAGGTATTTATCCGTACCGTAACGTATTTATCCATATCGTCATGCATTGATGCGTACTAAAACCTGTCTTACCTTAACGGGTTTCAACGTAGCTTAGCGTACTTACACCATGTTTGACCCAGATTAGCCTCCACTACGTTCACCCAGGTTCACTCATCATCATCATGCTGTCGGTCGCGATGCGACAAAGACTGCTTTCATTACTTGACTGCCACTCTCCGCATTTCATGAAAGCTGCCTGCAAAAGTGTTGAAGTGCTGCTGGCTTTTGGAAGTTACCAGCGGCACTCTCTCGGGGAGCAAATAGAGGATTCACACCGGCAAGAACATGTCCAGATAGGCGCAAAACTATTTGTCCCTGCAGTGGCTGGTCGGGAGATGTTGGGAGTTCCATACATCAACCCCCCTTGATGCCTCCACAGTGACATGGTTTTCTGTTCAGGGTTTGCTCCCTTAGCCTTCGGTTCTGTCAAGAACCTCTACCACAAGGCAGTGGTTTACAACTTTGCAGGGCAGGGGCGTTTAACTCCCTGAGGTATTGCAATACCTGCATACCATCGTGTTTGTAACCGGGGCATAGCATACTTACACCACGTTTGACCCACGTTAATCGATCCTACGTTCAACTACGTTCAACCACGTTCACTAACGTGTATGTGACCAGGGCTTTGGGCACTTACTTAAAGTTGAAGAGTCCGATGGTTTTGAGTTTTGGCAACTTTCAGAGGTAGATACATTTGATTGATTTTTATAATCTACTTTACGTTAATTTGAAGTAACTTTTATTTGAAATGGTTAAATTTGGACATATTTGAAGTACAGAAATGACAAATTAAATCTGATAAGCACTGGACACCATAGGCTTCTGCAGTAATAAGTTCTATTGAATTAACTTAATGTTCCATTCTTTGCAGTAACCAATACTTAATAAGTCCACCAGGATTTAAGTTAGAATCATATCAAATATATTGTAGAATCAAATATAATGTAGAATCTAATCTAGATAAGTATTTTGGTTTCAATATGTTTATGCCTTTTTCGAACTATGGAGCTTTAAAGCATGATAGAATATAACGGTAAACTTAATATATTTGTCGTTAAAACAAAGGCAGACAAGCAACAACATCGGACTATGAAACTTTAATTTGACCGGAACTGGGCTGGCTGAGGGAGAGCGTGACCCTATTGTTGATCGGATGGCTGATGTGAAATTTTTTTTTTTTTTTTTTGTAAATATTTTTATTCATCTGAATACATATCTTGTCAGCGCCAAGGCACTGGTCTTCCAGCTGTTGGAGTGATCACATTTGATTTGTACATAGTGGAAGTGGAATGTGTTGCATTGTGTGCAGCGCAACCCATTTTGAACATAAAAAGAAAGTGGGGGAGCAGCCTATGCTGCATAGTGTACAGCATAGGTACTCAACATAGTGCAAGGTATATGCATCAAGATAGAGTGTGCAGTAATGTACACTAGTGGTTAAATCATATGCTGTGTTTGTATATCAGTTAGATTTGGTTTTAATAATGGTTAGTCTTTTAATAGTGCCATGTTGTGCATATATAGTGGTTTATATTGTGTGCAATGCTGGTTGAAGATGTAGTTATTCAGTGGTGGTAGTGGGTCTTGAATGTTATTATGTCATTGAGTTATAATCGTTGTTTGTCAAAATGTGGAATTGATATTAACAACGGTTAAAATTCAACCTTGCACACATTACACAACATTTGATGGGCACCTCATATCCCGATCAACAGGATTCGTGGAGGAATGTCGAGTGTGTGGCGGGCTTTCTGCATGCCTCGCCCTGGATATGACCCTTGGTGACCTTTGGTGTCAACATGGTGTTGAACCATCACCAATCAATCAATCTTTGCTGATTCATAATATGGGAGGCTAACGGACCAGTGCGGTATCAGTGAAATATTAATGTGGATTCTTGCCGTTCTTCACCCCTTCAAGAAAGCCATTTCTTTTTAAATTAAAAAGGGAGAGAGAGAGAGACAGTGAGAGATAGAGAGAGACAGTGAGCCAGAGATAGAGAGAGACATATAGACAGAGAGAGACAGAGCGACAGCGAGACAGACAGAGAGACAGAGACAGAGAGAGTCAGAGGCAGAGAGAGGCACAGAGAGACAGAGAGACAGCGATACAGAGAGAGACAGAGAGAGACAGACGCAGAGGCAGAGAGAGGCAGAGAGAGGCAGAGAGAGACATAGAGAGACAGAGTGACAGAGACAGCGAGAGACAGAGCGCCTGAGACAGAGAGTCACAGAGAGACAGAGAGAGAGCACAGAGAGACAGAGAGGCACAGAGTGATAGAGAGACAAAGAGAGACAAAGGGAGACAGAGAGCAACTGAGACAGAGAGACAGAAATTTCATTCATAATTGGGAAGGCTCGTCTGGTCTCATGTGGGTTATTGCCCACGAAGTCATTTCTTATTAAAATAAAAAGGGAGAAACAGAGAGCGAGAGAGACACATGTACAGAGAGAGACACACAGAGATAGACAGATGGGGAGAGATAGCGAGAGACAGGGAGAGTCAAATAGAGACAAAGAGTGACAGAGACAGTGAGAGACAGACAGTGAGATACAGAGAGAGAATGCGAGAAACAATGGCAGAGAGAGAAAGAGAGAAAAAGCCAGATAGAAACAGAGAGAGAGAGGGACAGAGAGAGAACGCGAGCTAAAGAGACAACGTGAGAGACAGACAGAGAGAGAGACGAACACAGAGAACAGATAGAAAGAGTATGAATGCATTTGAATTTTGATGGCCACCAGAGAACATGGCCGAACAATTAGCATCGCTTAAGGGTGAATTTGCTGACCTAACCTGGCCCAGGAAAACTTGGGAATCAGGTGATTTGGACTCGCGTGATGCAAACTGACAGGCGATTACGCCTGCACTCAGTGAAGTGTAATTTAACGTGACTTCAAGCCAGATTCGGGACGGGAGGTGCCATGTGCTGTTTTTTTTTTGTCACGGTTCATGTCAGCGCGTGTCGACAACAATGTTTAGAATGTTGTGATTTTTTTTGGTGTTACATAATGGCCACGAAAGAGGGAATTGGCGCCCCCGCCCCTCCTTCACAAAAAACTAACTTGTGAACTCCAAGAATCAGAGTGATGGAATGAAGAGGTTCTTTTCGATGCTGTCAGACTGATTGCTGACTCTGCAAATTGCAGATTATAGATGGCGGTTGAAGGATCAATCCGCGGCTCGAGTCAGATCTAAGACTTCACAGAATTTTAAACTTGCCGCTATCATGCCAGACACTCGCCAATTTAAAGCTGCATAGTCCAATGAAAACATCAAGTTTTCAAGATCAAATCAATTGCCTAGATTTGATTGTACATATTTAAGTTAGATACTGGTGAACTTATTAAACATTTATCACCACCTGGAAGGGAATACTGAGACAAGTTAGTAAAACCAGTTACTGCAGAATCCTATGTTGTGAGAGTTTTGGTGTGCTTGCCAAAATTAATTTGGCATGTTTTTCACTTCAAATATCTCAGAAGTTAACCATTTCAAATAAAAGTTACCTCAAACTAACATAAGGTAGATTATAACGACCTACGATACATTCATCTCAGAAAATGACAGAAAATCAAATATATAAATATAAATACAGTAGCTGTGCCCCCCACCTCTGCCAATTTGGATTTCCACCGCTGTGTATAACTTACAGCATCATCAAAGGCCAGTTGCTCTCATACCATGTCTATGTGGTGTGGGAGGTTAAAAATCCCTTGGGTCGGTAAAAGTGTAGGCTCGGGCTTTCTATCGACAAACTGTCTAATGGTGAAAACAAGCCTATTGAGGCTTATCCATGATAGGCAGTATAAATCTTCAACAACATAGAAACCAATATATATATATATATATTTATATATATATGTATATATATGTATATATATATATAGTTAAGTACCGATTGGCACAAGCGGACCTGACGTTGTGGTAGGTTGCACCAGTAGATTAATTAGTTCAGGCTCCTCCAGACGATGACTGAGGAGGGAGGAGGTGATGGGGAGCAGGTGGAAGCTTCTGGCCTTATTATGCTCGGTTAATGCTTACATAGCACATAAAAACCGTAGGGAATGTGCTATAAACTACACTTAGCTACCTGGCAGGGGAATCTAACCGACATAATATCAACAACAATAAAACTGATTTGTATTTTGGGGGACACAGGAAGTAGTTTCCGCAGAACGCGACTTAAGCCACATCCGGGATGCACTCCTCCCCTCACCTCCTCCACCCATCCATCCCCACCCTCACCCACCATTACACATGGATGCTCAGTCTACTGCGGTTGCCGGTGTGACTCTACCAATACCATGGCCTTTTCCAGCAGTGATGAATTGTCAAAGTATTGACTGTATACTGACTCGTAATAAATAATTGCTTTTGTTGTTGTTGTTTTCTTTGACTTTTCTGCTGTTCTTTCTTGGACCGGACCCGGTAGCCGAATCGGTAGAGCGCAGGCTTCCTGTGTGGAAGGTCGGGAGTTCGATTCCCCATCGAGTCAAACGAATTACGTACAAAATTGACACTATTCACTTCACTGATTAGATGGAATGGTCGAATGAGTTGAGCATCCGTCTCCAGTTTTGGGAGATCGGGGGATCAGAATCCATGGGTTCGTGGGTTCGAACCCTGGGCGAGTCAAACCAATGATACTTGTCACTTCCTAGCCTGGTGCTCGGCATTAACAGGATAGGGCAAGGACTGGTTAGCCTCGTGTCAGGATAATGCAACTGAGTGGGATATCGGGTCATGGAGCCGGCGGCCTGGTCTGTCAGTGGGACAGCATTATACACGTCGCCATGAGTGCGCACTGTCGCAAGTCGGTACCCGTCATGATATAACCATAGATGTTGCCAGGACCTAAAACTGCAACAAACAACAACAACAACTGGGGCGACATCTGGTGGGCAGGATGCAGCGTCGCCACTCTGTCACAATGAAGGACGCAGCATAAACAGCAAAATGGCAAATGGCAATCCATGACACCGGCAATAATGGGAACAGCTGACGTAATCGGATGGAAAGGTAAATGCGACCGACTCATGAATCACGTGACCTCATATGGTCCCCACTGGCACTGAGGCGGAATGAAACCTCCCCCCACCTCACCCACCCCTACCCTCCACCCACCCCACCCCCCACACATATATATCTGTGTATGCCACTTACGGTTGAGGGGCGAGTTGTCCGTTGCCTGCTAAGGTCTCTTAAAGATTCGCAACACCAACTGCTCTCTGAGGTGAGGTGAGGTGAGGTAGGAATCAGGTGGGGTTATTTAAGCCTGCTGTACATCTCGGGATAATCTGACAGGTGATGGTGATTCCCGTTTGGTGGAGGATGAGGGGGCGGGGCATTACTACGTGATTGATTGAATGTATGTGTGTGGGAGGTGGGGCTGCGGGGTAGGGATCCTTCGCTGCCATTGTTCTACAAACCATAACCACCTCCCTCATACTCATAGCCTGCTAATCTCACCTTCACGCACTGACTCACCCAACCTTCGCTGACCAATCAGGTGCTACCTCTCATAGCCGTACTTCCCCGCCTTCCGCTCCTCCACCTTCTCATTCACTCCATCACAGACTGCCTTCCTCACAACACTTTAGTTTTACCCACCCACCCATTTATTAAGTTAACTATGCACCCAATCAAGCCACAAAATATATAAAACTGATGACTTACAAAATGTCATATCTTCATATAAAAGTAGATACATAATATATTACTGTCGTCGGGGGGGTTGGTGGTGATGAAAATGGGAAATATTGCGCCTAGAGCAGGATTTAGACATACATTTCTTGCCATTCCAAGCCTAGCATGCTAACCATTACACTACCTAGGCTCCCTGATGCAATCACCCTATCCACGAAAACCTGTCCATGTGGATCCTTGTCTGAGAGGTCAGTGCATACTATTATAGACATATTATAACCACATGGTAGGATATGACACACATATTCCCTCACAAGGACAGTACATTGATTGTGTATTTGGTAATTTCAGTACATAAACTTTAATGTACCAACCCAATGACTCCCAACCACTCATATGCACATATAGCATAGTGCACTGTTTGTAATTGGTTGTTTGTTGGAGCTTTATGTCTTGGCAACATCTAAGGTCATATCACAACGAACCTTTAGTGGATGGTAAAAGGGCTTGCATAGATGATCCACCTCTTGTCTTTATAGGTCGTGGGATTCGAACCCCCCTGGGTTCGAACCCTGGTCGAGTTAAACCAATGACTTGCAAATTGATACTTGCCGTTACCTAATCTGGTGTTCCGCATTACTAGGATAGGGCAAGGAGCAGTGGAATGAGGAAGACCAATTGTCCGCAGAGGAAATTTCCGCTGCTTAATCAACTAATGTACCCCGCAAAAAATAGATTTATCTCCATGTCCCTTCCACTTGCAACACAAGGACCAGTTTTGCAAATACACATTCCAGGCGCTGAATGTGGGGGCTACAATGCCCGTCCACACTGTAGTAAATCTGCTGTGGGATTGCAAATGTTCCCAGTTCGGTCGTTGACCAATCACAGCAGACTTGGCAGGAAGCCTCGCTCTGAATTCACAAGGGGGTTCAGATTACAGAAGGGAAGCCATCTTGTGCAAACCATAGCAACGCGGAGTTGTGTTAGTCTTACTCCAAACACATGCATTGTGACTGTGAGCTTTTAGTCTGGCCTCAAATTTCCACATATTGGTTCATGGTGAGCAGGGCCCTGATGCCCCCTGAAAAGTGACAGCTACCGCGTAATAATATTACTGCTGCCCAGAATGCCATATAGGGGTCGCTTATAATTGCTGATCATATTGTTCTAGCTATCTGTAGAACTTAATGTAGGAATTAATGTATGATTTGGCATATATATGTTTGACGTCCAATAGCCGATGATACAAAAATCAATGTGCTCTAGAGGCGTCGTTAAATAAAGCAAGCTTATGGGATGGCCGAATGAGTTAGAGCATCTGTCTCCTGTGTTGGTAGGATAAGGCAATGCATTACTAGGATAGGCCAAAGAGCAGTGGAAAGAGAAAGACCAATCGTCCGCGATTGAAATTTCCCCTGCTTAATCAACTAATGTACACAAAAAAAGAAGAATTCATGTAGCCATACAACCTGGTGTGTTCATAATTCATAGAATCCACGAGAAAGAACATTATTTGTTGTTGTTTTAACAACATCTAGGGTCATATCAGGATGGGTACTGACTTGTGACAATGCGCACTCATCGTGACTTTATAGTGCTGCCCCACTGGGAGACCAGTTTGCCAGCATCATGACCTGATATCCCAGCCATATTATCCTGATACTGTGCTAACCAGTCCTTGTCCTATCATATTAATGCCAAACACCAGTTTTATAAGTCATTGGTTTGACCCGGCTGGGATTCGAACTCCTGACCTTCCGCATGGGAAACCTGTGCTCTACCCATTCGGCCACCATGTCCGGTCCGAGAAAGAACAGCAGAAGAGTAAAAGAAAACAATGACAAAAAGCAATCGTTTATTATAAGTCAGTATACAGTCAATATTACTCTACATCACAATTCATCACTGCAGGAAAAGGCCATGGTATTGGTAGCGTCACACCGGAAATAGATAATTATTCGACGCATGCGCAGTGCCAGAAGTGCACTGCTGACCTAGTTGATGGATGAGTTGAGCGTCCTCACAGAATTTGGAGCGTGTATGCCTCTAGGTACATCAAGGTCCTAACACGCGGTCAATGCAGCTTCTTGAGTCAAGAATGACCTTGACCTTGCCTCGGTCTGGTAGTCGCCCATGATTCTGACTGAATACGCGGTCACTACTTTAAATCTCTGATCTCTAAGGAGTTGTTAAACTTAAAGTTGCATAGTCCGATGGTTTTGGGTTTATGCCATTTCCTGAGTTAAATACATTAGATTGATCATTGTAATCTACTTTACTTTAGTTTGAGGTAACTTTTTATTTTAAATGGCTAACTTTGGAGATATTTGAAGTGAAAATATGCTGAATTATGGCAAGCATGTACAAATTCTGACACCATAGACTTCAGCAGTAACAGGTTCTATTAAATTGACTTAGTATTCCCTTCTATGCAGCTACAAATGTTTAAGGTTGCATAGTCCAATGGTTCTGAGTTACTGTCATTTTCTGAGATCAATATATTAGGTTAATTGTTATTATCTATCTTGAAGTAATTTTGATTTAAAATGGCTAACTTTGGCAATATTTAAAGTGAAAACATGAAAAATTAATATTGTCATGCTTGCTAAAAACTCTGACCCCATAGGCTTCAGCAGTAACAGGTTCTATTGAAATGACTTAGCATGTCCTTGAGTAATACTTGATACGTGCATCAGTATCTAAGTTGGATATATGTAGGTTTAAATCTAGATCAGTATTTTGCTTTTGAAAATGTGATGGTTTCATCGGAATATGCAGCTTTAATAATGCAGCAATATCTAATTTGGATATGTGGGATCAAATGTTGGTAATTGTTTTGTTTTGAAAATGTGATGCTTATATCGGACTATGCAGCTTTAACACGGAGATAGAAGGGGCAGGGTTCAGTTGTCATTGTGCGCATGTCTGAAGGGACACACTCCAGTGTGGCCATCACATTTAAACCACATGTGCATTCGGCTATATGTATATAAGAATAAATGTGAATAACATACAAGTCATAGTATGATCACTATAATACTAACCATTATCAAAATGTAGGCCTATATAGAGTAGTTTTTACCAATGCGTTCATAATCATATGACAGAGAGAGTTAAATCTGAGATCACTGTCTCCTATTTTCACAAGTCCCTGTATTATAGCATTCTCTGACTTGTCAAGTCTAGTAATACATTTGAATATTAGATTCCTGATAACAGCCTGGAAGGCTGGGATATCGATATTGGCAAATAGCTGATGCGCTGTGATATGTAGATAGATGCAATAATAACCTCATAATGTCATTATAGTCTACATTCAGTTTCATAATGCTATAATTAGAATAGTTCACACTTTTGACTATATTGATGAGTGTATTATATTATTTTGACAAGTACATTATGCTATATCAACATATATGATATATTTGATTATGTCGTTCTTTTCTCTCTCTGGAGTTTGTTTGGTGAGGTTTTACATCCTAGCAACATCATATCAGGACTTGTGACAGTGCGCACTCATGGCGACTTTTACAGGGTTCCTCACTGGGAGACCAGGCAACTGGTATCCAATATCCCACTCAGTCATATTATCATCAAAAACAATGTAGAGTACTAAATATCTCCCAATGTTTATATTTTCATTCGCGCTTAGACATTCAGCTTGATGTAAATAATTTATGTATTTTCATTTAATTTATTTGATGTCAATATTTTATTCACAGAGCTGCTGTGAGGGTACAAATTCCAGTGCGCAAGTGACAATATTTCACGCCACTGGTAGGGTTGGGGGTTGTGGCGCCACAAGAGCTGCTCATTGTAATCTGTAGCAGAGCGGCTTGCTTTAATACCGGCTTTATTTGGCTTCATCCTGGGGGAAAGATGTCACACCCACACACTGTTGGTGACAAACACAAGTTGGTGTGGGGTGGGGTGGGGGGGCGGAGGTCAGTGTTTTATATAGGGTGAGTGTGTGTGAGGGGGTAGAAGGGGGGGGAGTGAGGTCATGTATTATATTGGTGAGTGCAGTTTCTACTGATGGTGTTGGTGTTGGCGATGATGATTGTGATGGTACTGGTGTTGGATATGGTTGTTATGGCAGCGCTGGTGCTGGTCATGCTGGTGTTGGCAATGATGTTGTTGATGATACTGATGTTGGTGATGGTGCTTGTGTTGGTGCTTGTGCTGCTGGTGATAATACCAGTATTGGCGGTAGTAGCTATGTTGGTTTATGTTGTTGGTGCTGATGGTGATAGCTGTTACTGTGGTGATGCTGTTTGCGCTGATAATAACGATGCTGATGCTGCTGCTACTGGTTGTGCTGATGCTGGTGATAGTGGTGGTGGTTTCACTAGTAGTGGTGATGATGGTTCTGTTGGCTATATTGGTGGTGTTAATGTGGATGCTAGCCATAGTTCTGGCGGTGTGGTTTCTGCTGATGGTTGTGCTGATGCTGGTACTGGTGGTACCGGTTATGCTGGTTGCTCTGATACTGGTTGTGCCTTTGGTGGTTATGATGGTAATGGTGGTGCTGTTGCTGCTGATGGTGTTGATGCTTGTTCTTATACTGGTGGTGGTAATGATGGTTACATTGATGGTGTTGATGTGGATGTTAGCCATGCTTCTGGTGGTGTTGTTGCTGCTAATGGTGTTGATGCTTGTTCTGATACTGGTGGTGGTAATGATGGTTACATTGACGGTGTTGATATGGATGTGGATGTTAGCCATGGTTCTGGTGGTGTTGTTGCTGCTCATGGTGTTGATGCTTGTTCTCATACTGGTGGTTGTAATGATTGTTATGTTGATGGTGTGGATGTGGATGGTAGCCATGCTTCTGGTGGTGTTGTTGCTGTTAATGGTGTTGATGCTTGTTCTGATACTGGTAGTGGTAATGATGGTTACGTTGATGGTGTTGATGTGGATGTTAGCCATACTTCTGCTGGTGTTGTTGCTGCTGATGGTGTTGATGCTTGTTCTTATACTGGTGGTGGTAATGATGGCTACGTTGATGCTTCTGGTGGTGTTGTTGCTGCAAATGGTGTTGATGTGGATGTTAGCCATGGTTCTGGTGGTGTTGTTGTTGCTAATGGTGTTGATGCTTGTTCTGATACTGGTGGTGGTAATGATTGTTATGTTGATGGTGTTGATGTGGATGTTAGCCATGCTTCTGGTGGTATTTGGTGCTGCTAATGATGTTGATGCATGTTCTGATACTGGTGGTGTTAATGAGGTTTCCATTGATGGTGTTGATGTCGATGTTAGCAATGGTTCTAGTGATGTTGTTGCTACTGCTGACGGAGCTAATGGTTGTCCTAATGGTGCTGGTGCTAATGGTGGGGGTGATTGTGGGGGTGGGGGTGAGTGTGGGGTGGGGGTGATTGTGGGGGTGGGGGTGGGGGTGAGTGTGGGGGTGGGGGTGGGGTGATTGTGGCTGTGAGGGCTTACTTTCCCACCAGTAAAGTAGTATGTTTGTTTGTTTGAGTTTTATGTCCTGCCAACATCTAAGGTCATATCAGACGGATACCGATTTGTGAAAGGCCACATTCATGGCAACTTTATAGTGCTGCTCCACTGGGAGATCATGACCTGATTGCCCACTCAGTCACATTATCCAAATACTAAGAATACCAGCCCTTGCCATATCCTAGTAATGCCCAGCGCCAGGCTAGGTAGCGAAAAGTATCAAATATATAAGTCATTGGTTTGACTCGACTGGGAATCGAACTCTCGACCTTCCTCACGCTCCACTGATTCGGCCACCGCGTCCGGTAGTGAAGTAATAAGGATTTATAATTTCACCGTATGCTTACAGCATTCAGTGGGGCATGCTCCTAGTACAGGTGATATCAACTCTGGTAACAGACGGGATGGCCAACTGAGTTAGAGTGTCCATCTCCCGTGTGGTAGATCGTGGGTTCGAATCATGGTCAAGTCAAACCAATGACTTAAAAATTGATACTTGTCGCTTCCTAGCCAGGCGCTCGGCATTATTAGGATAGGTCAAGGAGCAGTGGAATGTGGAAGACCAATCGCCTGCGACTGAAATTTCCCCTGCTTAAACAACTAATGTACCAACAAAAGAAATCAAGATTTACATAAAACGGCAACAAGAACTCCAAAAATAAAAAGGAAACTATGCACAGACTAAGCAGAAGAGAAAAGCAAAAAGACTCCAACAAGCAAAAAGCAAACTATGCACAGAGAAAGGGATAGTGAAAAGGTAAAAGAACTCCTAATGGCGGCCCATGACTCCCGGTGTATCTGTATGTGTGTGAAAGACCAGGCTGGCGGCGGTTTGTCTGGCGTCCTGCTCTACGGGGTTCTTTGGTTCTTTCAGAAGGCAGGTTCTCAGGGAGGCTGGAAAGATGCAGATAGCGTTGATGGGGCGAGTTTATGGACATTTCACTGCCACTGCCTCAGAAAATGCAATGGCTGCCGAATGACATTGCTGCTTATTGGAAAGAGTAGCCTATGTCAGGATGTGGAGGCAGCAGGTTTCCTCCAAAGAAATATGTCAGAATGATCATATGTTTGACGTGCAATAGCTGATGATAAAAATCAATGCGCTCTAGAGGCGTCGTTAAAAAAACAACACTTTTTGACTGCTGAAGGAATGCCTCTTGTGTGCTTTTGGTGGTTAGGGCCGAAGGAATATCACTGGTAACTGGTTGACCCCTTAGTGTGACCCCTCATCACAGGGGCTGGAGGGAGTAAGGCACGGTCCATAAATATTGATGTTCTTCACATCTACATCAGTGCTCAGGAGGGAGGCAAGCGGTAAAAGCCATGCTTTGATTGCTTTTCATGCTATATAACATCAGGAACATTTGATCAGTTTTTGTTGTTGTTTTGTTGTTGTTTTATTTTTGGTGTTTCTTTAATTTATTTATTTATTTTTTGGTTGGTTGTTGGAGTTTGACGCCAGGGGCAACATCTAAGGCCATATCAGGATGGGTACCAACTTGTGACAGTGTGCACTCATGGTGACTTTATAGTGCTGCCCCATTAGGAGACCAGGCTGCCAGCACCTCGATCTGATATCCCACTCAATCATATTATCCTGACATTGAGCCAACCACTCCATGCCTTATCCAATTAATGTTGAGCACCTGGCTAGGAAGCGACAAGTAATAATTTTTAAGTCATTGCTTTGACTCTACCAGAGTTTGAACCTGTAAGTTAGAATCCCACGATCTACCAAAATGGGAGAGGGATGCTCAACTCATTCGGCCATTCCTTTTGGTCCATAAATATTGATGTTCTTCACATCTCGAGCAGTGCTCAGAAGAGAAGACAGCGGTAAAAGCCACGCTTTGATTGCTTTGCAGGCTATATAAAAACGGGAACATGTTATCAGTTTTTTTGTGTAGTGTTTTTGTTGTGTTTTTGTGCGTATATGTGTGGGTTTTTTTTCTGTGTGTGGGGATGATGGGAGAGGCTCCAGATGGGAGTGTTGGAGGGTTTAATCTAATCCGAACATTGTTCGGATTGTGGAAGCCGTTAATATTTTTGGACCATCCCGCTACCTCTTTGTTGAACTGGCGTGTGCTCAGTTTTGGTGATTGATTATATTCTGTGATTGAATACATTTAATTATTTTCTGTGATTGGTTCTATTTGATTATGTTCTATGATTGAATACATTTGGTTATATTCTGTGATTGAATATATTTGATTATATTCTGTGATTGAATCTACTTGATTACATTCTGATTGAATACATTTGATTATATTCTGCAATTGAATACATTTGATTATATTCTGTGTTTGAATATATTTGATTATATTCTGTGATTGAATATATTTGATTATATTCTATGATCGAATACATGTGATTATAGTCTGTGATTGAATACATTACATTATATTCTGTGATTGAATCTATTTGATTATATTCTGTGATTGAATACATTTGATTATATTCTGTGATAGAATACACTTGATTATATTCTGTGCTTGGATAAATTTGATTATATTCTGTGACTGAATCTATTTGATTATATTCCATCATTTAATACATTTGATTATATTCTCTGATTGAATACATTTACTTATTTTCTGTGATTGAATGTATGTATTTATATTATGTGATTGAATCTACTTGATTACATTGTATGATTGAATACATTTAATTATATTCTGTGATTGAATACATTTGATTTTATACTGTGGTTGAATATATTTGATTACATTCTGTGATTGAACATATTTGAATATATTCTGTGATTGAATATATTTGATTATATTCTGTGATTGAACAAATTTGAATATATTCTGTGATTGAATATATTTGATTATATTCTGTGATTGAATACATTTAATTCTATTCATGTCACTGGTACTAGAGTGCCCTGAACCAGCAAACACCTTGGGACTGTCTCCAAGCACACCAGTACCCGGTGGGGGCTCGGGGGTTCGGGGATGAGGGGGTGGGTGTGTGTGGGGTGAATGGGTGGGTGGGTGGGGGCTTCCCTGATTAGGCAGCTGGTGAAAAGACTCCAATCGCACTCTCGGTGAATTCTACCCGCGCATGCACAGACCAAACACGGATGTGCTTGGTGAGTCTGCTGATTGATTGCGCTTCGGTGAAGGGTTTGTAGTCAGTGCGAGTCGATCAAATTGGATGCAATGAGTTCCTCCTGGTCGGAGAGTTGGGGGGGGGGGTCATGATTATTTATACCCATTAAGAGAGGTGTGAGTGACAGTTATGATATAACACAGGGTATAGCATGGATTAGGTGGACTTTGTTTGTCGGGGTTTTACGTCCTGGCAACATTTAAGGTAATATCAGAACGGGTACCGACTTGTGACAGTGCGTACTCATGGTGACTTACTTTATAGTGCTGCCCCACTGGGAGATTGGGCCACCAGCACCATGACTCAATTTCCCATTCAGTCACATTACCCTGATAACCAGTCCTTGCCCTATCCTATTAATGTCGAGCGCCAGGCTAGATAGTGATAAGTATCAAATTTTAAGTCATTGTTTTGACTCGACCAGGATTTGAACTCCCGACCTTCCACATGGAAGGCCTGTGCTCTAACTGATTCGGCCGCAGTGTCCAGTGAGTATTGGCCACACATGGAATACACCAGAGTGAGATAAATCGCTTACGCGGCGAGAGGTGGGTGCACATTAGGCTTCATTATACAGAATTGATCCAGGCTATAACTCAGAATTGTATATAATTATCATGATGTCTCTGTGATGATGTATAATATCCGATAGCGTCCACAGGGAGACCATGGTGTATATTTCGTAGTGTCAGTCAGGGGCGTAGCTAGGCATACGTGCGTATGCCAAAACGTCCACATCGCTTTGTCAACTACACAAATTAAAAAATAATAAAGAGAGATAGAGAGAGAGGAGGCATGTAGTAGTCTGGAGTGTTGAAAACTCAAGTCTAAAATGTGTAAAATCCGCCAGCTTAAGCTTAAGCGGCCCCCTAAACCCCCTGCCGAAATTAGGAGTACACATCGTTAAAGGTCTAGCTACTCCCCTGTCAGTAATTAAAGTTGTATAGCCCGATGGTTCTGAGTTTCTGTCATCTTTCTGAGATAAATCTATTAAATTGATTGTCATAGTCTACCTTACTTCAGTTTGAAGTGACTTTTATTTGAAATGGCTAACTTTTCAGATATTTCATGTGTAAGTCTGTCAAATTAGTTTCGGCAAGCACGCCAAAATTCGGACACCAAAGGCCTCTATAGAAACAGGTTCTGTTAAATTGACCCAGTATTCCCTTCTATGTGGCAACAGATGCTTAATAAGGTAATCGGTATCTAGGGTAGATATGTAGAATAACATCGTTTTAATTGTTTGGGTTTTGAAAATGTGATCCTTTATCGGACTATGTGGCTATAAAGAATAAACACTTAAATACAAATACTCGATAATCACATTAATGTGCAAGGAGGTATTTGGGGGGGGGGGGGGAGACAAAATCATGGTATGAAGACCTGTGTAATAGAACTGTTTAATATAACCGGGCATTAGTATATCATTAAGAATACTTACATTTAAAACCAAGTATTAAAAAATAATAAAGTGACGTTTATTCTCTTATAAAAAGCATTGGTTTGGGTATATAACACAGCCCTGATACGGAGTGAGTGAGTTCCTATAAGTGTTTAAAACCCTAAACGAAGATCGATCTGTTGCCTGAAATTGGCTTGGCTGACTCGCAGAGTTAACATGGTTCCTAGGCATCCAACAGGCAGTAATGCCCGCCGTACACCTCACGGGTTCCTCGATTAGTGACAGTGCATCTACAATAAAGTGTGCATCATGCTAATGAGGACAGTTAGTTGGTTGTTGGAGTTTCACATCCTGGCAACATCTAAGGTAATATCAGGATGGAAATCGACTTGTGACAGTGCACACTCATGGTGATTCTATAGTGCTGCCCCATTGTGAAATCAGGCTGCCTGCACCATGATCCAATATCCCACTCAGTCAGGTTATCCTGATACTGAGCTAACCAGTCCTTGCCCTATCCTAGTAATGCCGAGCGCCAGGTTAGGAATGGACAAGTATACATTTTTAAGTCATTGGTTTAACTCGACCAGGGTTCGAACCCACGACCCCACGATCTACCAACACGGGAGACTGACGCTTTTTACAAGTACATGTATGCTTAACAATATATGTCATATGGTAACTAAACAAAGGTTTTTTTAATGGCCACTTCAAACTCTTATGATCACATATTATAAAACATAAACTATTAGTAACCACTGTAAATCAGATGCAAATACACAGTAAGCTATCGTTATCTGGCAGAAGAAAGCCTCACGTGCAATTTTCCTTGTCTAGACTGCGTCGGTGGGGATTCCGCCATCTAGACTAGACTCTCTCGGTGAATTCTACCCGCGCATGCACAGACCAAACACGGATGTGCTTGGTGAGTCTGCTGATTGATTGCGCTTCGGTGAAGGGTTTGTAGTCAGTGCGAGTCGATCAAATTGGATGCAATGAGTTCCTCCTGGTCGGAGAGTTGGGGGGGGGGGGGTCATGATTATTTATACCCACTAAGAGAGGTGTGAGTGACAGTTATGATATAACACAGGGTATAGCATAGACTAGACTCATGTAGGCGAGATTTGATCTTAGTGGGCTATCTAGGTGCAAAGTAGAGCGAACACCCATCTTTGTTTATAAGGTTAGTTGGTTGTTGGCGTTTTACATCCTGGCAACATCTAAGGTCATTTCACGATGGGTACTGACTTGTGACAGTGCGCACTCATGACAACTTTATAGTGCTGCACCACTGGGAGACCAGGCCATCAGCAAAATGACCTGATATCCCACTCAGTCACATTATCCTGAGACTGACCAAACCAGTCCTTGCCCTATCTTAATAATGCCGAGTGCCTGGAAAGGAAGCCACAAAGTCATTGTTATGTCATTGGCTTGATTCGACCAGGGTCCGAACCCACAAACCTATTGGTTTGGGTCCCCAGATCTCCCAAAACAGGAGACGGATGCTCAACTCATTCGGCCATCCCATATGGTTGCGCAGACGTATAGCGAACACCCATATATGTGTTTATAAGAGTTGGATAGTGGATACTTGTCTAAAGATAAACATAATTTTACTAATTAGAAACATGACAGTATTTGGTAATAGCACATCGATAAGCTAACCCAATTCAGAAACCAATGTAGGACAAGAATCATGCTAAGTCTGTTCATCAGGACTCACATCCTCATGAGTTCAAAGTGGATTTCGAGTGTGCAAACAAGCCACTCCACAGCATCAGTGGCACGCTACTTCTGGATAGCGGTGACCGAATCGGCTGAGCGCAGGCTTCCTGCGCGGAAGGCCTTCTTTTTTTTTTTTTAAATTTTTTTTTTTTTACATTTGTCAGTGCCAGAGCACTGGTCTTCCGGCCATCTTACTATTGGAATTGACATTCTAAATAATCTAAGTTTGGTCAGTGCTGTATTAGTCACAGCACCGATCCTGTAGAATTGAGGGAGTGGCTCCCGCTGTTTCATGTACAGCACCAGTCACTGCGGTTCATGCAAAAATGGGGAGCAGCACCGAGTAGAAGATGTATGCTCGGGGCAATTCAAACAATCTTTGTGGATTCCATTTTTTCTCTTATAAAACAAGCTAAGTTTATAGTTGACAAGACATTTTGTCTGTCTTATATAATGTTCAATGTGTTTAAACAGATTGATAGTTGTGTAGGATGTTTGGTGTGTTGATGGTTTTTCATGATGGTTAAGGGTGACAGGGGAGGGGGGCCCATTGGGGTGGGTGGTAGGGGGGAAAAACCCACAGGACAGCAAGCGAGGATGCGGGGGTGGCAGGAGCTCAGGGCTTTGCTAGTAATTACTGCAGTAGTCATTCAAGGGCCTGAATAACCAGGTGGGCTCTATATGGATTTTTGAAGGCAAGTATTGTTTCTGTTTCTCTGACTCTGATAAGGAGGTCATTCCACATGACACTACCTTTGTAGATTGATGCTCCAATATATTTATTTGTTGAAGGGTGTGGTACATTGAGCAGAGTGGAGGCTCCTCTTCTTGTTATTCTATTTGTGCGCTCAATGAATTTTTCATCTTTTGCACATTTGTGCATTAGTGCCATCAGGTGTAGGTCCCTTCGCTCTGAGAGAGTATCCAATTTTGCTTTCTTGTGCAGTTCAGCCACACTTGAGTTCGGATCCCAGCCGAGTCAAACCAATGACTTATAAAATTGATACTTGTCATTACCTAGGCTGGTGCTCGGCGTTAATAGGATATGAGAAGGCTTGGCTAGCACAGTATCAAGATAATATGACTCTGTGTGATATCGGGTCATGTTGCCGCCGACCTGGTCTCCCAGTGGGGCAGCATTATTTTATAAAGTCGACATGAGTGTGCACTGTCACAAGTCGGTACCCGTCCAGATATGACCTTAGATTTTGCTAGGATGTAAAACCACAACAACATAATAATCCCAGCTGCTAAAGTTACTAGTGGTTAAATCATATAGCTAACCATAGTTTGTTTCCTTTTCGAATAGAACAAGTGGTGAATATTAAAATGGTTCGCAAAAATATTAACTTGGATGGTTGTTGGAGTTTTACGTCCTAGCAACATCTAAGGTCATATCAGGATTGGTAACAACTTATGACAGTGCTCAGTCATGGTGACTTTATAGTGCTGCCCCACTGGGAGACCAGGCCACTGGTATCATGACCCAATACCCCACACAGTCGCATTATCCTGACACTGTGCCAACCAGTCGTTGTCAAATCCTATTAATGCCGAATGCCAGGCTAGGTAACGACAAGTATCAATTTGATATGTCATTGGTTTGACTCGGCTGGGATTCGAACTCCCGATCTTCCACACGGGAAGCCTGCGCTCTACCGATTCAACCACCGCGTCCTGTGCAAAGTAAAGAGTTGTGTGATTGGAATGTGGGAGGGCGGTGTTCTGTGATGTTCAGGCATCTCATTTCAAGACGCTATATCCCACTCAGAAAATTAATGAATCCCTATATTTAATCCCAAACCAGCCCTTGCCAGATCCCAGTAAAGCCCAGCGCCAGGCCATGTAAGCGGCACTCATCAATTTTGTTGGTTTGACTCAGCCGGGGATTGATCCCACGAGCTTCCAAACTGGTGAGGCGAGTGTCATGCTATGAAGTTACCAGTATGCAACATTCCCAGTTCTCACGGAGCGGAGCTGCCATCCATTAGGTCTTAACAAAATGGCCGCTTAGACCGGAAGTGGTTTCAACATTCCCCCCTCAGGCACGGGCCTTGAATCCATATTGGTTTCTTTTCTAATGCCTGGCTTTAACCACGCCGGTTACACCAAACTTCGCCGGTTTTCGGAGTGTGTGTGTATGTGATCTATAATGTATTATGCGAGTATAAAGATACATAAGGGAATGTCACTTATTATTATTGTTATTGTTATTGTTATCCTCCGTAACATACAGCACTTTACTGGTGGTGCCATCTCGCCCACTTCACCTCACCCGGATATTCACCAGTGTCACTCGCACTGGAGGATTTATATTTATATATATTCTCAACTGTCTTCTGGTTACAGAAAGAGAGGGCACCCTCGTCTCCGGTTCAAGGATACCATCAAGAGAAACCTGAAGCTGACATACATTAAGACCGACTCATGGATGCAACTCTCACAGCAGAGAGCTAAATGGAGAGCAGCAGTCAAGTAATGAAAGCAGTCTTTGTCGCATCACGACCGACAGCATGATGATGATGATGATATATATATATATATAGTTATAATATGTGATGCATAACCGGGTATGCGGTTATAAAGCCACCGAAGGGAATTATTTGATTATATATATTATTGTTACTCGGATTCTATGTACTGCCTCCTGCATCTCCTCATGACTGGTGGCGCCGCCGCCGGCGCTTGCCGTCCCTACTGGACGCTCCAACCTCACTGCAGCTAGCTGTTCATGCATACCTCATGTGGAGTTTGAGGTCACTAAGATGCAGAAGGGAATGGTTCATTGTCATGAGGCCCCGTCCTGATATGAACTAAGATGTTGTTAGGACGTAAAACAACAACAAACTAAATTATTGTCAGGATATTGTGAGTGAATGGGTTATCGAATCACGGCGCTGGCTGTCTGAAATCACTAAAATGTTGCCATCTGCACGTATTGTAACAAGCCATAACCGGCCATCCTACCACTTAGATGTTGCTAGGACGTATAACCCCAATCACCAAATCAAGATATCTTACCGGATTTTTGCTGCAAAGTAACACACATTGTTTAATTAAAAATGTTGATAATCACAAGGATGCTCCTCTTTTAAGCACCGCGCCCTGATATGACCTTAGATGTTGCCAGGACGTAAAACTCCAGTAACCAACCAATCTTTAATCAGGCCTCCAGTCAGCGGCAGGTGCTAATCTAGAATCCATTGAGATCGTCGAGCTCTGTGCTCAGACCAGCCCAACTGTTTGAAACATACACATACACATACACTGAGCGCCGCACCGGACGTGGTGGCCGAATCGGTAGAGCGCGGACCTCGCGTGCGGGAGATCGGGAGTTCGGTTCCTGGTACCTGGCGCGGTGGCCGAATCGGTAAAGCGCAGGTGTCACGTGTGGGTGATCGGGAGTTCGGTTCCCGGTCCAGTCAAGCCAATGACTTATAAACCTGATACTTGTCATTTTCTAGCCTGGCGCCAAAGACCCTATAATAGTATTTTTAGGTGTAATTTGTTTAACAACAGCCTCCAAGTGGTCATTGATTATACACAGTCTCCCAGTCCAAGTGGTTGAAGCACCAATGGTAGAAGCATTTGAGAGAAGGCTGGATAGACATTGGAGAGGACACCCACAATTATATGACTTCAGGGCAGCGTCGACCCATATATGTGTGCAAAAAAAGTTCTGTTTTGCCATAACGAGCTGGCATTAGAGGCCCATTAGGGCCTAGATCAGACAGAAGAGGATCTGTAAGTTAAGCGGTAGGTTAATTAATAGGATTTTGCAAGGACTGGTTAGCTCAGTGTCAGGATACTGTGACTGGGTGGGATATTGGGTCATGGTGCCAGCGGCCTGATTTCCAAGTGGAGCAGCATTATAACGACACCATGAGTGCACACTGTCACAAGTCGGTACCTGTCCTGTTATGACCTTCGGTGGTTTCGCCGTGAATATGGCCGATGCTGCCGACACGGCGTAAAGAAACCACCAATTAATCAACTAGATGTTTTCATGACATAAGAACTCCAACCACCATCGACTGCCATGCAACAAAAAGACACACATAAACTCAGCGTAGTTAAAGCCAAGCATACACCGTAATCAATACAAGGCGCCTCACCCAACTCCTCTCCTCATGGCCTCGGGGAAATTGCTTGTCAACCACACGCCATTATTTAAATGCTTGATCAAGACCGTCAGACATGGGCGATATTCGGGGAGCTGTCTAATTTTCCGGCTGGCCGGCTGACGCTGGACACTTAACCTCGGCTTGGAGAGCCACTGAAGCGGGACTGCGGTTGGAGAGCCTACTTGGGTGACTGTCACCGATACATTGACTACACTGCACAGCTGAGTGATGGGGACTGTGGCTGGTCGATAGTAACAGTATTCATAAAGGGGACAGTATGTTGGGAGAGCGGGAGGGTGGGGAGGAGGAGGAGGCTGGAGTGGGGGATCTAGTTGTTATTGTTGATGAGTGCTTACTTTCTCAATGGTCAGTTGCCACGGGATGGCCGAATGAGTTAGAGCGTCCGTCTCCCGTGCTGGTAGATCGTGGGGTCGTGGGTTCGAATCCTGGTCGAGTCAAACCAATGACTTAAAAATTGATACTTGTTGCTTCCTAGCCAGACGCTCGGCATTACTAGGATAGGGCAAGGAGCAGTGGAATGAGGAAGACCAGTCTTCTGCGACTGAAATTTCCCCTACTTAAACAACTAATGTACCAAAAACAACAAAAACAACCAAAAAAACACCTCCCCGCCCCGCCCTCTGATGGCATTGGAAAGAACTAATATTGTGGGTACCTGCAATTCATTATGAATCCTGCACTCTAGAAAAGGTAAAATAGGGGATTAACACCACCACCAACCCACCGAGCCATCCGGTGGCATTGGAAAGAACTAATATTGTGGGTAGCAGTAATTCATTATGCATCCTGCACTATGGAAAAGGTCATCTAAGGGATTTCCAAAATCACCAACCCGCTCCGCCCTCTGATGACATTGGGAAGAACTAATAATGTGGGTACCAGCAGGTCACTATGCATCATGCATATATGGGAATTCCACCACCTCCAACACAGCCTCTGAGGGTGTGCAAAGACCCTATAAAAGTATAATACTAAGACGGCTCACTCCCTATCTCTCCCATGGTAATGTAAATTTTGCAGTGCCACATTGTGGTGGGTTTGATCAGCCCAGCTGCTGGTTGGTGTTTCACATGTAAACACATACATTGATACAATTATATTATACATGAGATAGGTAAGTATGAATACATATCAATATGAAATTGCTATGAACGAATACACATCATCATCAGCATCATCATCAGCATCGCCATCATCACACATCTTTCACATTCATATATACATTTATAAATATAATATAGCACCTGTTTAACCAAGAGAACAGCCAGTGCACCAAGTGGTGGGTTTGATCATTTTGATTACACAATACAGGCTGAGTGAGCCGTCTTAGTAGTATAGGGTCTTTGGGGTGTGGGAAGAACTTATTTTGTGGGTAGCAGCTAACTATGCATGCTCTGTGGAAATGTGCTATTAGTTTCTCGCGTTCTTTCGTTGTTGGAATATTAACATTTGTATTTACCTATCACAATATGTTAGAGTATATTTATTCTCAAGTATATCAAATTAAAATGGCAATATGAATGGGACGAGCATATAAACAATAAGTTGCATAGCATCACCCCAAGCATTGGATAACAGCGATAGCTTCATGTTTAGTGTCTGTGGGACCAAACAGACCACTCGGTGCTGAACTGGCTGCTCTTGGCTGACGCATGCATTTTCACTCACCGCATGAGTTTATTGGGTGTCAGTGTCCACTGACACTCACACACATTTTGCTTAATTTTATTGATTTCATTGCTTTGTGCCAACAGTGTTTTAATGTAAATACCATGGAAGACCGCTTTACCAATGTAAATCATGGAACAAATTTGAGAGTTCTCAAGAACACGTGGATTGAAACAGATCCTGTAATTTAGCTATGTTTTGTGAGCTTTGCCAATTTTGCTGACATTTGATACAAGTATAACCATTTCAAAATTGCATTTAAGATAATTGTTTTGCTGCCATTTGAAACAAATCTGATCCTTTCAGATTTAATGTAAATTTCAATGTAGGCATATACATGTGATTAACAGAACTGAGTCCCATACATCAACTGCCCTGAACGCTGCCACAGTGAGATCTCCCGACCAGCCACTGCAGGGACAAATAGTTTTGCACCTGTCTGGACATGTTCTTGCCAGTGTGAAACCTCTATTTGCTCCCCGAGAGAGTGCCGCTGGTAACTTGCAAAGCCAGCAGCACTTCAACACTTTTGCAGGCAGCTTTCATGAAATGTACAACCGCACAAAACACCATCCCGGCTCGGTTGTCGCCCGGGTTACCAAGGACCGCGCTGCTCGGGGGAGCGGCAGTCAAATAATGAAAGCAGTCTTTGTCGCATCGTGACCAACAGCATGATGATGATGATGAACAGAACTGACATAATTAATAAATGCCACTAACTTTTCACAGAGAAGTTTTCCCTTGCTGCCAACATAGTGTTAACTAGCGGTACTTTACATGCTAGAATATTTATAGGAAATAAAACCCTAACTTATGTGTGTGGAGGCTGAAAAGCACTAATGTATGATATTACTCCAGAAAAGATCCGCTTACTATATCTGCTTACTATATCTGCTTACTACATCTGCTTACTATATCTGATTACTATATCTGATTACTATATCTGCTTACTATATCTGCTTACCATATCTGCTTACCATATCTGCTTACCATATCTGCTTACCATATCTGCTTACTATATCTGCTTACTATATCTGTTTATTATATCTGCTTACTATATCTGCTTACTATAACTACTTAGTATATCTACTTACTATATCTGATTACTATATATGATTACTATATCTGATTACTATATCTGATTACTATATCTGATTACTATATCTGATTACTATATCTGATTACTATATCTGATTACTATATCTGATTACTATATCTGATTAGTATATCTGATTACTATATCATTTCCAAGAAATAGTAACCCAACAGAAATTAAGTCTGGTAAATTCTAGTAGGGAGGGGTGGCTGGTTCCTCCTGTTGTGCTGTCTCCAGGCCATCTGCCTGCCACACTTCCGCCTATTGGGGGGTTTGTGACCTAGCGGTCACTGGCTGCAGGGCTGCAGCATTGATAAACGACGCTGTTAAAACGGCCCGTTTTTGGTGGTTTTGTTTTTTCCTGCCACACCCCCTGCCCAGCTCTTTTATTCAGATGGAACACATTCAAAATACAGGTACACAGTTGCTGGGAGTCTCCTCAGTCAGAGATAGTAACCTGGCATTTCATTGGCTGAACTCATCCAGTCTGTGGTGGGGGGAGGCAGGGTGGGAGTGGGTGGACCCCCACCACTCCCACAAGCCCCTTCCCCCCTGCTGGGTAAGGAGGTGGGGGGGGGCAACCCACCCACCCCAAGTCAGATACATATTTGTCCATCAAGTTCACCAATCACACTTACATGGGAGTATCAACCCTATTTATCTTTACATAACACCAGTGGTCACCAGTCTCTTAGATTGGGACAACTCCAAAATAGTAGGAGTTTCTAGAATTACATATTACATCATCTTTAGTTCAGCAAACTGCAACCAGGTGGGGCAGGGATCGCTCACCACGCACACACACACACACACACACACACACTCCACCTCCCACCTCCAGCTTGACACCTGGATTTGGCAGGTCCTGCAAACACTCACACACACAGCCCCCATGAATTGTCACCTGTGTGCTAACATCGCTCAGATACTGGCATCTGTAAATCATACCATAACAGGCATACAGAACCCAGTTTCTTAACTTAATTATTGTACCCATTCTGTGGCATTCTTCACAGACTATTTGCCTGGGTGAAGAAACCACAGTCTGCAACAACTGTATATGCTGTCCTTATTTTCAGCATTTATCTCCCTTTATACAATATAAAATACCAACAGACTTCAATTCAGTAATACATGTAAATATACCAATACAGTAATACTTTTCCAGAGTTCTTATCTCCAGTGGTTATATTTGATGTAGAACCTTAGAACAATCTGATATTATTCATCACTTCACTTAATATACATAAACCATGGTTTCACAACTTGGTTTGAATATTATGAATATGTATTTACCAACATGATAGAATGAATTAGGTATTATTAAAGCGGTTTTATAGGGCTATTTATATAATTGGAATATTATTATAATAACTTTATAGAAATAACATGATGATTTAAATATGATTAAAATAGTTTTCTTAATGCTTCACATAAGAGTTTTGTGAAAAGGAGCTATTTTAGAATTTATTTAAACTATTATTAATTTATGAACCAGACCTAAAAAGTCAGAATATTTTACAATAGCATTACACCATCGGAATTCAACAGGATGAATCGACCAATCAACCAATCATATCACAATAAGTCACACAGGCTTTTCTCATTGGTAAACAAAGTTGCTTTTGTTTTTGTGTGTAGAATTAATGTATGGATGTTTCATGGCATTATGCCAACAAATGACAAATCATCCATTTGCGAACAGAACCTGAAATGGATCAGTAGGATTTAATTTCCTTTTAGTCTATATGGTGATATAAATCAGCTTGGCAGCCATATTGTTGATTTCATTGGTTTACATCTGCAGTGACTCCCGAACAGAAAAAAACCTTCATGGAGACTAAATACGTTAACAGTTTGTTTGTCGTTGTTTTACATCCTATCAACATCTAAGGTCATGTCAGGACAGGTACCAACTTATGACAGTGCGCACTCGTGGTTACTTTATAGTGCTACCCCAATGGGAGACCAGGTTGTCAGCCCCATGACCCGATATCCCACACAGTCACATTATCCTGATACTTTTGTTTCTTTGTTTAACGACCCCCCCCCCCCATCTCCCAGCACAAAAAGTAAACATCTGCTGATTCTGTTGTTGGTTGTTGGAATTTTACATCCTGGAAACAGCTAAGGTCATATAAGGAAAGGCCTGATACTGTGCAAACCATTCCTTGTCCTATCCTATTAATGCCGAGCGTCAGGCTAGGTAGCGACAAGTATCAATTTGATAAATCATTGATTTCACTCGCCAGGGATTCGAGCTCACTACCTTCCACACGGGAAGTCTGCGCTCTACCGATTTGGCCACCGCGTCCCGTTCGCTCACAGTTAGCGGTGGGTGATAGGGGCATGGTAGTTTTATGACGTCATGCTTGTCTTAGTGATTGGTTTTAGACTATATGGATGTGGGTGTGTTGGAGGGGGTGGGGGTGGGTGGGGAGGGGGGTACTAGCTCTGAATAACTTACATGATGGGGATTACTTATCAGCTAAAGGTGTCACCGGTAGGGCTTCTTTTCCTCTCCCAAGGGCATGTAAATAACGTAGGTATAAGTCAAACACAATGTGGGAGACAGTATTCCCTTGTTGAGCACCATTGCTAACGCATACACTTATGCTTACACTTAAAAAACAACAACTAATAAATATGCAAATCTGTATTATGTATGTCGTTTAGTCATATTCTAGATTGTTTTGACAGGATGTAGAGTTGTCTGTTATTTTATGAGACAACTTTGTTTGGCATCTATTAAAGAATGCATGAGTGCTAAAGAGAGAGAGAGGGAGAGCTGAAGGTAGCGAGGGGATGGCAGAGAAAGTGACGGCAAGAGATGGAGAATGAGGGAGAGTGGCGGAGAGAGGAAGATGAGAAAGAGAGGAGGTGAAGTGAGAGGTGGAGAAGATGGGGAGAGAGGGAGAGAGAAGAAGGAAGGAGCGAGGAGAAGAGAAAAAGAGAAGAAAAGGGAGAGGAAGGAGAGGCGGAAAGAGCTAAGGAGAGAGAACAGAGGAAGACAAGACAAAGGAGAGAAGAGAGAAGAGCGGATGAGATAAGAAGAGAGGAAGAGAAGAGGGAGAGGAGGGATGAAGAGAGGGAAGAGGGGAGGAGAGAAGAAGAGAGGAAGAGAAGAGGGAGAGGGGAGATGAAACGAGAGAGAACAGAGGAGGATGGAAGACGAGAGGAAGAGAAGAGGGAGAGGAGAGACATGAAGAGAGGATGGGAGAAGACAACAAGGAGAGTCAAGAGAGGAGAGAGAGAGAACATGCCATTCATATCAGCCAATATCAATTAACTTAATCATTTGATACAAAATCAGGGTCAAGTTACCAACGGAAAGATAACAAGCTGTGAATTTGAAAGTGGCCTACCTCAAAGTTAACTAACATAGGCTACTAACCATACCAACCAATTATCTATCTGCTACTTAAATGCAGGCAATCAAATAACTTATCAGCAGCTGCTGTGTGGTAAGATAACACCAACACTACAACTGGCCAGCATTAACAAGCCTGGGTACTCGGGCTTATATGCTATGGACAGTATAAATACTGCCTCAATACAAATTTTAAAAAACAAAAAAAAACAATATGTGGTCGTGTATAAAAGACAACAACATTGCCTCACCACATGACGGCAATGTATAATATATATATATATATATATATATATATATATATATATATAAATATGGTGCGTAATCATACTATACTGGTATAGTTCTGAATGGCATTTTTAGTCGTCGTTGTTGTCTTTGGTTTTTTTCAGGAGAGGTGTTGTACCATTGTTTAGACATTTTGTTACTCTCCTATCGTGGTTACAATTTGCATTCTTCATGTGCGACGCTGTACTAAAGAAAGGTGAGAAGGGAAGATGTATTATATACACATATTCTATATTATATACACGTAGTCTATATTATATACACGTATATATACATTTATGCATAAGAGTTATATTAGTAACACAATGCTACTACAGTGCTGCCAATAGTGCTATGGTTCCCGTTGTCGTTGTTTTGTTTGTTGGGGTTTTACATCCTAACAACATCTATGGTCATATCAGGATGCGACTGGTTCCAGGAGCTAGCACTAGAACACATGGTTCCTCCGTTATAAACATCCACATAATGGAGACTATTTTGTTTTGTTTGTTGGGGTTTTACGGCCTAGCAACTTCTAAAGTCATATCAGGACGGGTTCCGACGTGTGACAGTGTACCCTCAAGGAGACTTTAGAGTGCTGCTCCACTGGGAGACCAGGCTGCAGCACCATGACGTGATATCTCACTGAGTCACATTATTGTGATATTAAGCGAACCAGTCCTTGCCCTATCCTAGAAATGCCGAGCGCCAGGCAACAAGTAAGTGACACGTATATATTTTGTAAGTCATTGGTTTGACTCGACTGGGATTCAAAGCCCCGACCTTCCGCACGGGAAGCCTGCGCTCTACCAATTCGGCCACCATGTCCGGTCGTAATATACTAATAATGGAGACAACAATTAACTGCAGTCATAATGGTGAGGTAGGCAGCCAGCGAAGAAACCTAGCCAGAGCATGCGACACACTGCAATTACCAGTTACAGCATCGGGCGCGGTGCCCGAATCAGTAGAGCGCAGGCCTCCCGTCCGGGAGATCGGGAGTTCAATTCCCAGTCGAGTCAAACCGGTGACTTACAAAATTGATATTTGTTGCTTCCTAGCTTGGCGCTCAGCATTAATAGGATAGAGCAAGGACCGGTTAGCTCAATGTCAGGATAATGTGACTGAGTGGGATAGCGGATCATGGTATGGGCGGCCTGATTTCCCAGTGGGGCAACACAAGAGTACACATTGTTACAAGTCGGTACCCGTCCTGATATGACCTTAGATGTTACCAGGACATAAAACTCCAACAACCTACCAACCAGCTACAGCTAGCTGTATGATTCCAATGGAACACTCTGCGTAATGGGGGAGCGGGACGTAGCTCAGGCAGTACAGTGTCCACCTGTGAAGGTGTCGGTCATCTGATCGATCCTGCCCAGTGGACCCATTAACAGCTTGGGCTATTTTCCTTTCCAACCAGTGGTCCACAACTGGTTCATCAAAGGCTGTGGTATGTCCTGTCCTGTATGTGCGAAAGTGCATATAAAGAACCCTTGCTGCTTATCGGAAGAGTAGCCTATGTGACGGCCGCAGGTTTCCTCCAAACAAATATGTCAGAATGATCATATGCTTGACGTCCAATAGCTGATAATAGAAATGAATGTGCTCTAGAGGTGTTGTTAAATAAAACAAGCTTTACTTTTTTTACCTCTGCGTAATGTGTAAAAAAAAAGAAGTGAGTGGTCTATGGAAATGCTACATTGCTGCAGGCGGGCGTGGTGTAAGCGACAGGCATCAGAGCGGGTGATCAGCAGTTGTTTTTGACGGAGTGTGTAATATCTCTTGTTCCACCGCAAGATTGGAATAATGTTGCATTAACATGACGTGTGACCTAGACTAATATACCGATATTACATTGACGTTTTATAGCCTATATAGCGATAGATCATTGGATGATGACCGAGCGCCGTGGCCGAATCGGGAGAGCGCAGGTGTCTGGTGTCGGAGATCGGGAGTTCGGTTCCCGCTCAAGTCAAACTGATGACTTACAAAATTGATACTTGTCGCAAACTGGCCTGATGCTTGGCATTAATAGGATAGGGCAAGGACTGGTTAGGTCAGTGTCAGGATAATGTGACTGAGTGGTATATCGGGTTATGGTGCTGGTGGCTTACTGTTGCCATGAGTTTGTACTATCACAAGTCAGTACCCGTCAAGATATGATGTTAGATGTTGCCAGGACATAAAACTCCAACAACCAACCAACCATTGGATGACTATATGATTGTATTACATGCATATCTAAGTCGTGTTATTTGGCAATGCATTATTACAATGTGCTATGAATAGTGATAACTTATGCACATCACCATGATATATGAGATTGAAATTGAATGATATATAATAAATTAGCTATATGTTTACCGCCATGAGACAAACTTTAGGGAGATTTTTTAATGTTTTTTGTGGGTGTCTGTTTTTTGTTTGTTTTTAAATGGAGGTGATATTCCTGAATATGAATTGTTGAATCCTTTTACCCTATTCTATCATATGTATTTTGATAACACTTTTAAATAAGCATGTATAAAGATATGTGTCCCTCACAGCCGGAAGAAAAGTGACATGGCCACTGAGAAATGATATATGAATCAAATTCATTTACCAAAAAAAAGCAAAGAAAATTTGTATTCAATTGAATTATCAAAACTTTGGCAAGTCACAACACATTCCTGTATAATACCCATTGGGATTGGCGTTGGGGCGTATACAAACATCCACACACATATAACATCCATCATCGTATATGTGGCCGAATCAGTAGAGCGCGGGTCTCACGTGTAGGAGATTGGGAGTTCGATTCCCGGTCGAGTCAAACCATTCACTTACAAAATTGATACTTGTCACTTCCTCTACCGGGCGCGGTGGCCGAATCGGTAGAGCAGAGGCCTCACGTGCAGAAGACCAGGAGTTCGCGAGTTCGCGAGTTCGGATCTCGGTCGAGTCAAACCAATGACTTAAAAATCTATACTCTTCGCTTCCTACCCTGGGCCCGTATGCATGGAGCAGTGTTAGTGGCGTGTGGTGTTATCCCTCTAACACTTTATAGCTATCACCGTTTATCGGCGACGTCGAAAACGTATGCATAGCGGCCTAAACGGTGAGTGTTAGCTAAATGTGAATGTATTTATAGATTTGGGAAATCCCTCTGCGTTTGTATCCATATATTTAGCTCAAATCTATTGAATGCGATCATATTTAACAGAATTACATACGCAATAAGTGAAATTTAAGCAAATTAACCCTAAAAACGAAGCGATATTAACACAGCAGCCGCATTGGCGGCGATATTAATAATTATATTTTCGAATCGACGAACGTAATGTAAGCAAATCGCCGCCGCCGCCAGTATGGAACGCGACGTCGATGCGGCGCCGGCGGCGATTTGTTTACATTACGTTCGTCGATTCGAAAATATAAGTATTAATATCGCCGCCAATGCGGCGGTAGCCTTAATAACGCTTCGAATTTAGGGTTAAATCGATCAAATTTCACTTATTGCGTATGTAATTCTGTTAAATATGATAGCATTGAGTAGATTTGGGTTCCATGCTGATGATAACACCGCTGTAAACCAGATATGATCGGAGTTAGAATTTCCGAATTTAAACGCTCGGTGTTAGACCTAACACTGCTCCATGCATACCAACTTGTCCGGGCTAAACCAGAAATCCTGCGCTAAACGCGTTTTGCCCCCTAGGGCAAGGACTGGTTAGCTCAGTGTCAGGATAATGTGACTGAGTGGGATATCGGGTCATGGTGCCGGCAGTCTGATTTCCCAGTGGGGCAGCACTGATATGACCTTAGATGTTGCTAAGATGTAAAACAACAACAACAAACAAACTGTCACTTCCTAGTTTGGCGCTCGGCATTACTAGGATAGGGCAAGGACTGGCTAGCTCAGTGTCAGGGTAATGCGACGGAGTGGGATATCCGGTCATGGTGCTGCTGGCCTGATTTCCAAGTGGGCCAGCACTATGAAGTCTCCATGAGTGTGCACTGTCACAAATCTGTACCTGTCCTGATATGACCTGAGATGTTGCCAGGACGTAAAACTCCAACAACCAACCGAACACCCATCATCATATTTCCAGTCTGTGAACTCTAGTCATGTGCACCCCGCTAAAAGTGCCCGACGCACTGCGCGCGCACAATGTCCACCATTACCAACCAACAGCCGTTATTCATTTTCCTCCAGGTTCACAGACGTCATCACTCAAGGCCAAGTGCCGCCCGGACGGACGCAGCAGAGGTCACATCCGGTGCCTGAGAGGTCAACGCCAGACGCCCGTGGTCCGTTCAGTGGCGCCCCATTGTAATTTCGTCGGGGATCTTTAAACATTTTATTTTGTAAGTGTTTTTGTTTTTAATCCACTCGTCGCCTAGGATTCCATTACTCAGCACTATTTGTATTCAAGTGGAATTGGATTCGAGGCTTCCAGTCACCAACTAATTAATGCCTCCGTCGTGGTTAAATTAGTACAGGGATTTACAGGCCGGAAACCAGAACACAGACAGTTAATTCCACTCATCTTTGGCGTCCGGCTTTCTTCATCTAGCGGCGTATTGCGGAACTAAAGCTCTACCGCGTTACAACGCATCGGAAGCTCACGTGACCAGCCATCATGGCAAACTGGTTCGTACTGGCCACGGAGGTGATAGTTGTCCTCCTTGCACTCGTGGATTTAGGTAAGTGTAGTTTCATGTGCTCATACTCACAGTGCAGTCGCTGTGAGTTTCATTACAAAGAATTTTACGTCAGTTGGCCTGGGTTAGAAAAAAAGAAAACCATTAGGGATAATATTATTATTAATATAAAAGATTTGTACCCGAAGGTAAATTTTAATTCTCACTAATTCCACTTTGCTTGTGATGAAATGATTATGGAGCGATTAACACAAAAATAGGAATGTAAAAAAAAAGGAGGAATTTCTTGAAGGTTTGATTCCGGTTTTTATCTCAAATTTTGGATTGGAGTTTACGGGGTCTTGCGCCTGAACTCTTTCAAATATCAAAGAAAATATATATACGATGTTTTATACAGTTTTATTTCATTGCGTTTTATTTCAATAGCATTTTATGCCATGTCTGTACAACCTGAACATTCGCAAGCTAGGCCCCTATGTTATGTCAAGAATTTAGGTATCCATAACTATCCTTATACCACAGTCACACTACTGCTTGCGATCACTTTCGCGCACAAAAATGGAGTGGTCATAAAGAGGTCTCAAAGTGGCCACAAAGTGGTCATCAGTACTCGACGACCTCCTTGTGACAGTTTTATTCGTAAGGAGGTTGCAGCTACTGCACTTAAAACCTCTTTGCGACCAAACTGGTCGCCCAGAGGTCGGTGACCATTGCTTTGGTCACAAGGAGGTCACAAGGAGGTGGGTTCTTTGATCCAAAGTGGTCGCAAAATTAGTCGCAAACCGTAGTGTGACTGGGGCTTTACCTACCCTTCATGTGTTTTTTCTCTTCCGTTAATAAAGTAGAAAATACTGTGTTCAAAGATTTATTCATGTCTATAGACTAGTTTGTTTGCTGGATTGATGGTTATTGACCAACCCACCACTAACAGGGCACCACTGTCAAGTGCGTGTAGCCTCACTTTCGACTGCAATCAAGGTCGGTCCTGAGAGATCTGCGATTGCACTAAATGCCACTGAAGGTGGCAGAGACCCTCACCAGCGCAGCTATAATTACCGCCATAGTTTACCCACTCAGTGCTGAGAGATCTGCGATTACTATAAGTGGATGTTAAACCTTTGGAGGTACAGAACTCGCTGCTGATTTTCACCATCCATGTGAGGAATCGTTCTTTGTCTGTTTAATTTGTTTGGAAAAATACATGAAAATTATTGGAATAACACTTACACTACTTTATCCACTTTTGAATTGCTGTTCGTTTGTTGTTGTTTTACGTCCTAGCAATATCTAAGGTTATACCAGGACGGGTACCGACTTGTGACAGTGTGCACTTAATGCGACCTTATAGTGCTGCCCCACTGGGTTTTGAATTGCGAAAATCAACAGTAAACCGTGGCACTGCAAGGGTTTTGCTAGGATCAATACATGATTTCCGCGACTAGTATGACACCTGGTGATAGGCAACAACACTTGTGTTGTAGGTCGACAGTGTGTCACTGTGTTGTTTTAGACTGACAATCAAGCTTTTCAATCAATCAATCAATTAATCAATCAATAGGATACAGCTATAATTATCAAAAATGATAAAAAAATGGTAAGTATATTTTCTCTATAAATCCACATTTGTGCCGAAAAGACTGTGTCAGTTGCTCAATATGAAGCCAGTGTTAACAGAGCCTCAATTGCCTCTCCACAGACTCTCTGACCCACAAGTCCAGTCTGGATTATGCTCTGCGCATGCGTCGCGGAAATCGTGTATTGAGCTAGGATAAGTTTTTCGACCAAACGGGGTGGCCGAATGAGTTGAGCGTGCGTCTCCCGTTTTGGTAGATCGTGGGATTCGAATAGGATAGGATATGAACTGGCTAGTACAGTGTCAGGATAATGTGACTGAGTAGAAATCAGCTGGGGGAATGCTATGAAGTCACAATAAGTGCACACTGTCACAAGTCGGTATCCGTACTGATATAACCTTAGATGTTGCCAGGACTTGAAACCCCAACAAACAAATGTGTTCCCGGTATGGCGGGCGTTTAATATTTAGTAGTGGCTGGCTTAGAATCGAACTAGTCCCCCACCGGGCGTAAAGGCATTCACACTGTACACAATAGCGATACACTGTGCGTATACTTAGGGGCCGTCCAAGGTTTTCAACATTTTCACGGTCGTACAAAGTGTACAACAGGGGGGAGGGGCGGCAATAAAGTGCCTGTCACACTATGCCGGATTGAGCAACGGACAGAATTGACTTCGAGTCTACGAATACGGTCATGTACGCGTAGCCACTGCCATCCTGGTAATGCCGAGCATCAGACTAGCATCAATTTTGTTAGTCACTGGTTTGACTTGGCTGGGTTTTGAACTCCCAACCTTCCGCACAGGGAGCCTGCGCTTTACTCATTCGGCCACCTCATCCGGTCATCGTACATTAGTTGATGAAGCGTGGCGTTCTCTGTGGCGGAGTGGTTAGAGTGTCTGACTTTTTTCTAGGTCAGACTCCTAATCTGAGGGTCGGCGGTTCGATTCCCCATGCCCCCAGCTCTGCCAATTTGGATTTCCACCGCTGTGTATAACTTACAGCGTCATCAAAGGCCGGTTGCTCTCATACCATGTCTATGTGGTGTGGGAGGTTAAAAATCCCTTGGGTCGGTAAAAGTGTAGGCTCGGGCTTTCTATCGACCAGCAGTGGAATGAGGAAGACCAGTCGTCTATGACTGAAATTTCCCCTGCTTAAACAACTAATGGACCAAAAAAAAAAGAAGAAAAAAAAGCTGGCGAATTTTCAATGGTCGACAATTGGTCTTCCTCATTCCACTGCTCCTTGCCCTATATTACTAGCAATGCCGAATGCCAGGCGAGGTAAAGACAAGTATATATTTTAAAGTTATTGCTTTAACTTGACCAGGCTTTGAACACAGAGATTTAAATCCCATGACCTACAAAAAAGGGGGTGAGCACTGAACTCATTCAGCTACTCCATCTGGGTCTCTGTAGTAAAATGTTGATACTTGGGAGGGGGAGGGGGGAATCTGGAAAGTAATACACTTTGTACTCCCTTGACAATGTTGAACATTTTGGACGGCCCTTTAGATAGCCGGGGTAAGCTTAGATAAAAGATTCACCCGGTACTTTTGGTACACGGGTGAACGACAATGTAGTGTAAATATGGGCGAAAATAGCTTTAGTATAGAACAGGAAGTAGAATGCCTGCCTCCAGTATCAAATGGATACTTATATAGGCACAGAGTTGGTGAAATGGGAGAGAATGCAAAAATACAAGATGGCGGCCATAGAACGCCGTCGATTTCACTTTTAAATCTGATTAAACTAGATGTTTTATTATATTTTTCAACTCAAAGGTAGTGGGTATATATAAAAACATATATAAAGAATATATTTTGCTTCTTAAATTAAGACATTATTCACTCAATTAATTTCCCCAGCATGTCGAAATTCTTTGGCAGCTTTTCTAATGGGTTGGTTTTCACCCCTGTACTGTCAGTACGGGGTGAATCTTTTATCTAGGGTAAGCTGTGCTCAGCAACCACGTTCCCCGCATAGTACACACATGCGAAGGCACCGGAATTCCCACAGAAGCACCAAGTAGGTTTGTTGTTGGAGTTTTACGTCCCGGTAACATATATGGTCATATCAGGACGGGTACCAACTTTTCTGACAGTGCACACTCATGGTGACTTCATAGTGCTGCCCCACTGGGAAATCAGGCCACCTGCACCATGACCCGATATCCCACTCAGTCACATTATCCTGACACTGAGCCAACCAGTCCTTGCCCTATCCTAATAATGCCGAGTACCTGGCTAGGAAGCGACAAGTATCAATTTTTAAGTTACTGGTTTTTACTCTACCAGGGTACGAACCCGTGGGTTCGAATTTCACGATGTACCAAAACGTGAGACGGACGCTCAACTCATTCTGCCAGCTCGTCTGGTCGAGGTGCCAAGTAGATAAGAGTGTGAGTACGGAGATCTCCCTAATACACAAATTGCAAATAGGGAGAAATAGCATGGCCGAAGGGGGAGAGGCGGGTATCTAAGAGGGAGGTGTCTGGAAAAACCTTTTTAAAGTGATACAAAATAGTGCATTCTGGTGCATTTTAATGAAAAATATACATTTTTTTTAAAAGCTAAAATAATTCATTGGCGGGAAATAAGGAGATTGCGGTTATTTTGTTATATTTTAGGAAGATCTCCCGTCAAATCAAGAGACCTGGATTAGGGTTATTTTGCTATATTTTAGGAAGATCTCCCTCCAAATCAGGAGACTTGGCGCCTCTGTTCTTGTAACACTTAAATGGCACAACTCTGTGTCGTTTTATGTTGCGCTATATGTCTATACATATTAGTTGTGTAATCAGCCCCCTTTACAATCAATGACAAAATGTGCTTGGTTGTGTCCCTATTATCGCCCAGTGATTACTTCAAGTGAAAAGCGCCGATGTGGGTTGGTTGGGTGGCTGGGTGGGTGGGGGCAGAGAGGGCTATTGGCCAACCTTCAACACAGACGCCCCCCAGTGGCGGACGTGCAAACTAGTGCAGCCCACACGGGCCTACTCTGATTGCTTATATCGCCAAATCACTGCCGAGCATGCGCACATTGCATGGACACGTGACTTAGATCTGCGCGTGCACAGGCTCTCTCCCCCCTTTTCACTTCCCCCCCCCCCCCTTCAAGCACCAGCACCATCAACACCACCCACCTACCCACTCTACCTCCCACCCCACCCCCCTCCCACCCAGCGCGTTCTGCGTAGGCGCATGCGCACCATGGACCTGTGTGGTGATTAATAGACTACGTCGCTATTCCAGCCGTGCGGTGCATTGTGGGATGCGTGGAAGAAAAATAAACCTGCGAGAAGCACATGGCATGTGCTAATACACTGGGTGCAGCTATGAAATGTGCTAGTTTCATCTCATCTCAGCTCTTGTTTGAAACATAGAAAATACCAACTACAAAAATATATATAATATATTACGATACTAATCTTTTATCCAGCATTGCATTTACATCAATATAATCAGCACATCTTATGCCATGTGCATTTAGATTTAGACAAATACGGGCACTCAGACTAGTGTTAGAGCCATAGCCACACTCAGTTTTACTTATTTTATTCATGTTTTAAAAAAAATATCCTATGGTTAATTTCATATGTAAAACTAGAAAATGAGTAGGGTTAATCAGATATTGGTTTTATATTTCTTTGAAACAAGTTTTTGTTGACACATTTGACATTTTGATATTTAGAACAAGAATTACTTATGTCTAATCAATGGTGATGTAAACATCAGCCTGTAAAGTGACTGAAATTATATGTTTCTTAGCTCAAAATGCTTAATTATGGAGAGTTGTGTCTTAAACATATTCATTATATTATTATATTGCATCCTTCCGTCCATGTTTGTGCCAAATTGTTATGCATTTTAAAAATTAATTTTGAATAAAATCAAAGTTTTTCCCTACACGTATCGGCAAACTCAATGGACGTACGCATCTGCTTTGCTGCCAATGCTGTTTTCAGCGCATGCGCAGTTGGAACGGTGATCTCGTCTCTTGAGTTATGGCCGTGGTCCGGGGACGATGGGTGGAAGGGGGGGGGGGGAGGTGCAGTGTATTCATTAGCATTAAAGCTGCATAGTCCGATACAAGCATCGCATTTTCACAACCAAAACAATTACCTAGATTTGATCCTACATATCCAACTTAGATACTACATATCTAACTTATTAAGCAGTTGTTCCCGTATAGAACTTTAGAGGAGAATGCTGAGTCAATTTAATATACCCTGTTACTGCTGAAGCCTATGGTGTCAGAGTTTTGCCATGCTTGCCAAAATTAAATGTGCGTGTTTGCACTTCGAATGTCTCCAAAGTTAGCCATTTTAGAGCGAAGTTACTTCAAGCTAATTTAAGGTAGCTTATAACAATAAACCTAATATATTTATCTCAGAAAATGACAAAAACGCAAAACCATCAGACTATGCAACTTTAAGCTGAGATGGCAGTGAAATCCATGCGCAGAAGTCTACGCGCAGAGAGGGGAAGCAGGCGCGCCATGCCCGAGGCAACCAGATGGGATGGCCGAATGAGTTGAGCGTTTGTCTCCCGCTTCGGTAGATCGTTGGATACAAACCCACAGGTTTGAAGGCTGATCGAGTCAAAGCAATGACTTACAAATTTATGCCTATCACTTCCTAGCCAGGCGCTCGGCATTAATAGGATAGGGCAAGGACTGATTGGCTCAGTGTCAGGGTAATATGACTGAGTGGGATATCGGGTCATGGTGCCAGTGGCCTAATTTCCCAGTGTGGACGCACTATAAAGTCGCCATGAGTGCACACTATCACAAGTCTGTACCTATCCTGATATGCCCTTGGATGTTGCCAGGACGTAACACTCCAACAACCAACCATCGGATTGTCTGGATTTAAACCCGCACTGTTCAATAGCGTCATAGACGACCTAGGGGTACAGCCCAGTGATTACTTACAGTGAGAAGCGCATATCTGGCATGGTTGAGTGGCTGGGTGGGCAGGGCTGCCAACATTGGAAAATGAAAAGCCAGAAGATCTTAAAAGGATGTTATATTGGAGGCGCTAGTGGCTTCGCACAAAATTGTAAATCTTAGATGCTCTGTGGTAGATTTTGGAGACATCTGTGATAAATTTCGACATACTATGCACACCTTACCGGACTGGGGTACCGGACACTGTCTGGTGAAATACGGCAATGTCTGGTACATGTCCGGTACCTATCCGGCGGTGTCTGGTACAAGTTTGAACATGCACAAGACTTCTACCGGACACCGCCAGACTGACGTGTCCGGTTGGTGTCCGGTATGTCTGGTACCCATCCGTACATGTCCGGTACCCATCCGATGGTGTCCGGTTGGTGTCCGGTTTGTCCGTTTTGTCCAGTACATGTCCGGTACCCATCCGTTACATGTCCGGTTTTCATCCGGTTCTCGTCCGGTACATGTACGGTACATGTATGGTACTTGTCCGGGGGCCCGGTGGCAATTGACCCAATTACACTCCATTTCGGTACATTTCGATACTTTTTGTCACCGGAGAGCACCGGACTAGACAATTCTTTGTCCAGTGGTGTCCGGTACTCAATCCGGTAAGGTGTGAGAGACGCTTAAATGTTTAAAGTTGCATAGTCCGATAGTTTTGGGTTTCTCTCATTTTCTCAGATAGATATATTAGGTTGATCGTTATAATCAACCTTACTTTAATTTGAAGTAACTTTTATTTTAAATGGCTAAATTTGGAGATATTTGAAGTGCAAACATAGAAAATTAATTTGAATAAGCATGCCAAAGCTCTGACACCATAGGATTCTGCAGGAAAATGTTTTATTAAGTTGCCTCAGTATTACGTTGTATATGGCGACACATGTTTAATATTTGTTTGTTTGTTGTTGTTTTACATCCTAGCAACATCTAAAGTCATATCAGGACGGGTACTGACTTGTGGCAGTGCGCACTCACAACAACTTTATAGTGCTGCCCCACTGGGACACCAGACTGCCAGCATGATGACTTGATATCCCACTCAGTCACATTATCCTGACAATGAGCCAACCAGTCCTTGCCCTATCCTAATAATGCTGAGCGCCTGGCTAGGAAGCGACACGTATACATTGTTAAGTCATTGCTTTGACTGAGATATTGCCGACGCGGGGTCGTTATCGCCAGGATCGCTGTGACGGACTAAGAGTTGTAGTGCTCCTTGCACATTCCAGGTGGCGACATCGTCGTCCAATAAATAATTCACGCGGCGGGTTACTCGTGGTGGTGCGGTGATGTGTAGGACGCTCAGATCCATACGCACTGCCTCATCTATTATCAGGGGTATGGGCTCGACGTGCAAACAAGCATGTGTGGGGGTGGGGGTGGGGTAGGGGGAGTCAGTCCACAGGTCTATCTCGCAGTGGTTCTGTGGTACTAACACCAACCAGACATTTCCACCAAAATTAGGGATGAAAGTGGTCTTCAGCAAAAAAAAACACCGCCGAGATTATTAGACCGATTCTGAATCTTCTCCCATAGACTTAGCCCTGTTGGGAATCGTTGGAAAATGCCGGAAGTCAGATTTCAACAATCTATATTGTTCCTATATTATCGCCCCTACTTAATTCGTTCTTGTTTGGGTTTTATGTTCTGGCAACATTGAAGGTCATATAAAAATGGGATTCAAACTACCCCACTCTTGTCATATTGACCCTGAATCCTTGGAATCTTGCGTCCTTGCAACATCTATCGTCATATCAGAACGGGTACCAACTTGTGACAGTGCACATTCATGGCAACTTTATAATGCTTCCCCACTGGGAGACCAAACAACCAGCACGGTGACCTGATATCTCACTCAGTCACATCATCCTGACACTGAGCCAACCGGTCCTTGCCCTATTCTAATAATGCCGAGCACCTGGCTAGGAAGCGACACATGTCAATATTTAATTCATTGGTTCGACTCGGACCAGGGTTCGAACCCATGCATTCAAATCCCATGATATACCAAAACGGGAGACGGATGCTCAACTCATTCACCCATCCCTTCTGGTCAGCTTACGTAGATTTGAAGTCACATATACATATGTATATGTACAAGCTATTAAGTGAATAAACAATTAACAGGGAAATAAAGAAGCGGTTAATTAAAGTAACATACATTAGTCGATGGGTGAATACTCAGAATAGTAATGGAGAAACAGGCTGGAAGCCTGACCTTGTCAAGCTGTAGGTTGCACTCACTCAAACACACTCACCTGTATGTGCAGTATACCGTATTATGTGAGTATAAAGGCATGGAACAGAATTACTTGTTATATATGTACCAATTATTCTATATTACGCCTCCTCGACGTCACGCATGTGACCAGTGGCACCGCTATCAGCCTTCCTCATCAGTTGTACCAGAAGATTATATATATATGTGTGTGTGATGTATAATGCATTATTCAAGTATAAATATACGCAAGCGAATTATTATTAATATTGTTTTTCTCTGTAAGACCAATCACTGTACCAGTGGCGCCACCTGCAGCCTTCCTCACCTCCACCGGATGTTGGCATGTAGGTAATTAACATATATATATTTTTTCTTTTTCTTTTTTTTTATTGAAGGCAAAAGAAAACAAATACATGGAATTGTAGAGCATCAAGGTCACTTATGCAACCTAAGTCATGATGCCCAACAATCCACCCCAGATGGTGCTTAGAACTATTTACATATCAAATTAAGTGATTTGTGAATTTTATGGAAGATATTAGGCAAGAGAGAAAACAAACAAAATAAAAAAATAAAAAACACACACAAAAACAGCTGAACTGCAACAAATGTACAAATAGCAGAACTAGTACATAACTGTCCAGATTAACAACTTCAATGAATGAAACAGTACATACTTAGTATTTACTAATACTGAGACTCATACAAGGAATGTATTAGTTGTTAGGCACATTTATATACAAATGCTTGGAGTAATTATTGAATGCATCATAGGTGGGTAAGGTCTGAGCTACAAGGGACATGTCATTACAGATTTTGAAGGTCTGAGCTACAAGGGACATGTCATTCCAGATTTTGGACCCCTTAAAAAGTAGGCTGTTTTTAACTTTTTCATTGTCTGGGTGAATGACTTTAAGTATGAGCTTGTCTTGTTATACCAGAATTTATATCATGATATTTCTTATCTTGAGCTCTCTTAAACATAAAATTGGCTAAATGCTGGCTTCTTCTAGTTTCTAGTGGGAATAAGTTAATTTTACAATATTTTTTGTCTATAGTTAGGCCAATACTTCAGGGGCCAAGAACTATGGAAATTGCTCTATTTTGCAAACGTTGTAATTTATTTTGATATTTTTTGGAACATGCTTCATATGATATGTCTCCATAGTTCAAATCTGGTAACATCATGGATTTATTAACAAGACAGGCAGCAGATGTAATTAGGTGTGCACGCATTTGATTCAAAGTATAAACTTTATAGCTGATATTTTTTATCAGTGATTTAAGGTGTGCTTCAAAGTAAGGGAGGAGTCAAGAAGTACACCAAGATATTTATATTGGCATACCTGGCCTAGGATTTCTCCATTCATATGTACAGGTGGCACCGTAATATTTCTTAACTTGTGTTTGGTGCCAAAGACCATGAGTTTGGATTTAGAAATGTTGATTGTCAATTTGTTTACAGTACACCAATTGCAAACTAAATTAAATGCTTAGAAAAAAATAATTACTGAAATCAATCAGAGCAGGTGTGGGAGGCTGAAGAAGGAGGTGTGAGAAGGTAGGGAGTCCAGAGGGCAGTGTGAGCAGGAAATGTGGGACCAGATGTGAGGATGGGTGCACGGTGAGGCATGAGGTGTAATTGGCTGAGTGATTGGATGGTGGTGGGAGAGCCAATGGGTGATGGGAGAGGGTGTAGGTGATATGTGATTTGCAGACCCCTGGGTGCGGAGAGTGGTGGTGGTGGGGGGGGGGGGGGGGCTTCGCGTCGCGTCATGGCAGTAGCACTAGGGTGGTCAGGGAGGGGAATATTTAATCTAGAGAATCTGAAGTGCTATTTCCAGCTATTTCAGGGAGGTTACATAGTGTTTTTGTTGGATTATTTTTATGGGGGTTTTATATTTTTTTTAATTTTGTGTTGGAGGCTGGAGGGTAACTTCTTAACCCCTTTCCAACCCGCTAGCTACGGCCCTGCACCCGGTAAGTGTTTTGCGACTCTTCGTACCCTGCAATGATCTTGATCGAGCGTATCCCGCTCATTCAAAGCAGCATACTCACTGAAGTTCCAACTCATACTGTCACAGTTCTAATGGGCTCTTACAACAAGCAATAACAACACTATGTGTGTGTCTGCAGCAATGGACACTGTAAAGGCCCGGTCCCATACACGTTAGTGGACGTAGTTGAAAGTAGTAGAGGTTAACATAGTTGAACATAGTTGAATGTAGTTGAACATAGTTGAACATACCAGCATTCATACTTCTCCGTCATGCAAACTTGGTAATAATGTGGGTGGGCCGTTAGTTCCGATTTAATCTTTGGACAAAAGAGCGCTACGTTAGAGGCTACTGTACTGTGGCAAAGTCTCCATACTCTTAATGTACTCTAGCGTACTTTAGCGTACTTGGACATAGTTGAACGTAGTTGACCATAATGGAGGCTAACAGATGTTCAACATAGTTGAACATAATTGAACATAGTTGAACGTAGTTGAACGTACTGTCATCCATGCCGTATCATATTTATCCATACCAAAACCTGCCGTACCTTAACGTTTTTCACCGTAGTTTAAAGTACTTACACCACGTTTGACCCATAATCTATCCTACGTTCAACTACGTTCAATTACGTTCATTGACGTTTATTTGACCAGGCCTTTAGAGCGAAGCGCTTAGTGAGCCAGACACAAAACCATTTGTCTAGATTTCATTTTACAATTTAGATAATGGAGCACTTATTACATATTGGTTGCTGCATATAAGGGCATACTAAGTCAATTTAATGGAGTCTATCACCACTGAAAGCCATATAAGCCTATGATGGCCATGATTTTGGTATCTGCACCAACATCATTTAGGATGTTTTCATTTCAAATATTACAAAAATTAGCTATTTATAAAAATTAAAAAATTAAATAAAAATCTCTACACTAATGAAAACTAGATCATCATTATTATTATTATCAAACTAATGTTTTTATATATTTTTTAATATAGCAGAAACTCAAAATCATCGGTTTATGCAACTTTAATAATGTAATTTATTATTACAATATATGTTTATCATGTACCAATCCAGTGTTTAAGGATGGTTCGCAGACCAGTGATCTGATGCTAAAATTTGAGTAAATGCAGATCTCTTACTTAGCACTGTGTGTGAAAGGTTTGCCAGTAATTACAGATGGTGCTGGCGATTCTCTCTGCACCTCCAGTGGCTCCATCGGCATTTAGTGCAATCGCAGATCTTCCAGCACTGATGTAGATTGCATTCAAAAGTAAAGCTACATACACTTGACGGGGCATAAGGTGAGGGTAGGATTGGTCAACTGAGACTAGATTGTGAGCGTAGCAAAATGAGCCAAGCTTCCATAAAGGGAAAATATAAAGGGGAAAATATCGCTAAAGAAAACATTTTTCAGCCAAAGACTACCACCATAATAATTTTGTTAGGAACTTGTATTAAAGTTGCATAGTCCGATGGTTTTGAGTTTGGGTAATTTTCTGAGATAAATATATTAGGTTGATCGCTATAATCTACCTTACTTTAGTTTGAAATCACCTTTATTTTAGAGATATTTGAAGTGCAAACACGCCAAATTAATTTTGGCAAGCACGCCAAAACTCTGACACCATAGGATTCTACAGTAACATGTTCTCATTCAATGGGGGACCTCCGACTTTTTAGTTCAAATTCCTGCCGTTCGTGTCGCCACTGAACTAATGGGTCTAAACCGCACACTGTCAAACTGCAAACTCAATGGCTATGAGCAATCTTCATAGAGAACAAGTGAAATATCTCTAAAAATACACCACTTAGATACAAACCGTTTGGAACTCATATAGAAAATATATTCAACAAACAGATTATATTAAATTTATACGGTTCGGGTTCTGTATTTCTATTAATTTCGAATAAAATAGACGTTTTGCACTGTGCGTACCGGTCAAGTCAATGGCCGTGAGCAATCTTGGATTATATTCATACAGAAGAAGTGAAATATCTCTAAAAATCCCACCACCTAGAGACAAACCGCTTGGTACACATATAGAAAACATATTCAACGAATAGATTATATTAAATTCATAAGGTTAGCGTTCTGCATTTCTATTAATTTTGAATAAAATAAACGTTTTGCACTGCGCGTACCGGCAAACTCAAAGCATTGTCAATGGCCTTGTAGGCCCACTACTACCGACGCGCCACCAAGTGTCAGAAAATGAACTACGCCAGATGTCCCCCATTGCCTCAGCATTCCCTTCTGTGTGGCGGCATGTTGAATAAGTGCGCTAGTATCTAAGTTTGATTTGTAGAATCAAATCTAGATAATTGTTTCGGTTTAGAAAATTTATTATTTTTATCCGACTATGCAACTTGAGGAAATAACTTTTGCTTCATCTCACAGGCAATAATGAGAATGTGTTGATAACTCGGCAACTCGGCCTTTGGAACCAGGTTAATCTGTTAATCTACCTTACGGATGGACCTTTTATTTTCATTAGATTTATTACATTCTGATGAAAGTATCCAAAGATGGCTACAAATTAATCTTCCTGTTGCCAATTTGTACCCCGTCACGGACTACACATGGGTAGAGGCTTCGGAATAAATTAGGTTTTCCAGGCCATCGTGTAGATTGTTACACAGGGTTCATACAGCTATTCAGCAACCAGTTTCAATGCTTTTTAGGGCCTTTTTCAGGTAAGAAATCCATTTTTTTAAGACCGAAAGAATGTGACATTTGAATGATTATATACATGTCAACTCTTTATGTTCGTACTTCGCCAGATTTCTGTATGCTATTTTTAAAAGCAAAAGCAGTATAGTAGCTATGACCATACAAACCAGAATATATTATGCTAATACCCAGAATTGACGTATCATGATTATGTCATTGGTCAATGTTCCGTTGATGCAGCTGGTAATGAAAACAAACGAAATCGCAGCTGCTTTCGAATCAGACTTCGATAAATCTAAAATTGCAAGAGTTTTTCAGCACATTTGGTCAATTTTCAAGTCTTTTCAGGGTATTTTCAAAATTAAGGCCTTTTTCAAGAGATACCTTCAAATTCAAGGCCTTTTGAAGATTGCGCGAACCTTGTTACAGTTGTGTAGTTATGAATTCAAATAAACAGTGGCAACAGTGGCTTCATTCACCTTTGTTGCTTATCCGACTTCTTCTAGGATTCAAATTTTGTGATAATGCAGAATTCTGATGTCTTCATAGGTACAACACAGGTCATTGCATGTGAAAATATGGAATTCAAGGCTATTTCAAGATGTAATAGCTTGAACATATTTTGCAAATATATTATAATTCTAATCCGTTTCGTCGATCCTGTCCTCAGCTGGTGGCGATATTGCTGAAGCTTGCTTGTTTGTTGGGGTTTTGCGTCATAGCAACATGCACGGTCATATTACCAAAGTTATTACATTTTCGTGGAATTCTGGTACTTATGAACACACGCCTGGCATAATTATAGTGGCTGAGCATGGATGCGATTCGGCATTTCTTTACATGTCAAATTGCAGTTTATTGGATATGCGACCATATGCAACTAGAGATTGTGAATACTGTTCAGAGCAAATTTATTAACATTCTGGTACAAACTGATCGAATATAGCGGGCACTTCCTATGCGGAAGGTCATAGGCTCGATCCTAGGCCGAGTCAAACCAACTGACTTACATAATTGATTACCAGGCTAAGGCACGGACTGCTTGGTTGAGTGCCAGTGTAATGCGACTGAGTGGGATATCATGTCATGGTTCCGGCGGAACCGTATTCCAATATGGCAGCACTATAAAGTCGCACTCATGGCGAATTAAACATTGGAGGGGGGGGGGGGTTACGTTAGTTGATGAAGCAGGAGAATGTTCAATTGTGGATGATTGGTCTTCCTCATTTCACTGCTCCTTGCCTTATCATAATAATGCCAAATACCAGGCTTGATAGCGACAAGTATACATTTTAAAGTCATTGGTTTGACTCGACCGGGGTTCGAACCTTGGGGTTCGAATCTCACGACCTTCCAAAACGGAAGGTGGGCGCTCAACTCATTTGATGATCTGACCTCAGATGTGTCTAGTACATAAAGCTCCAATCGCCACCTCACTCCCTGACACAATAGAGGATTTGTACAACAGCACAAAATAGCTGCATGTTTAATACCGAGATTATGATTTACACGACCATTCATTGTAACTTATAAGGAATATTCTCCGGATAGAAATCTCACATTCATTGACCTTCGCGAGGAGGTGAAGGTAATTCATTCAGTCTGTTGTTTGATTAGTTTTTGAGTTAATCTTACTTCAGTGATCTTTGCGATGAGGTGAAGGTCATTTGTTCAGTCTGTTGCTTAGTTAATCTTTCAGTAAGTATGCATTACTCACCCTAGACTGCTTTGCTTGACTATAAGGTTGTGTAACGATACCTACGACACCTCACAGTCCCAGGCATTCAGCCATCCACATGCAGATAAGGCTCAATGCTACTTAAAGGCCAGACTATAAAAGGATCCCATGGCAGCACTCTGACAGACTTGCTATCCGGACCGCACTTTGTCCACACCTCTCTCTATCTCCTCTCTGCTGGCCATGCTCCTCCTTAATATTGTCTGAAAAGAGTTCCAGGAGGGGGAGCCTGCCAGCATTTCACTTCCTACTCTTACTCTGTCTGTGTCTTTGGCTCGCTGGCTGGTCACCATAGAGCAAATAGACACGGTCCTTTGACTCAACTCTCCTCATTTCTCTATACTCTACCCTTTTTTCTCTCACCTGGGCTTACTTCTCCCCCTGATCAAGGGAGTTGTTTGCTTGGGTGGGGCCCTTTACCTTTACGTTTCTCTTGCTTTGTTCTTGTTGCTGGAACCGCTGGCCCCATCTTTACCGGTCCCCTCCTCGGAAACCCTTGCTGCTGTCTCTTGGATACAAGTACTGTGGTACTGCCGGACTGGAGTGATTCTGAACCGCCCCAATGATTCGTCATTTAATCATTGTAAAGACATCCCCCAGCTTCTACAACCGTCCCACCAGAAGATTATTCTTCAACCAAAGATTGGACCGATTTATTGGTGCCTCTCTATATTGCTGCAGTTCTGCAGCCGGTAACCGTCGTAAGGTTACAAACACCCCAGAAGTCAGTCAAGTCACTCTGACACTCTCCATTCTGCCTTCAAACCCAACTGGACTCTGCCGCATCTCCCAATGTATATGGAAAACTTCACTAGAACGAACTAGTTATTCATGTCGCTACGAACATTCAGTTCATACAAAATGTAGATTAAAATTTGAATATAGAACATCCAGTGACCACCATCTTTGGTTTTCTTTAAAAAAATGTATATTTCAATATTCTCTCTGAGTTCCTGAACTCTACACCAATATAGTTAAACCCTGCGCACTGGAACCAGCACCTTCACAGGTTATTTATAGTTGATTTCTCTGACTTAAGGAGGGTTAATTGACATTCACCCTTACTCTGGGTAGTGTGGGTGAATCATTTATGTAGTTTCCGGCTGTTATTGCTTAGTGTCGCATGTGTAGGCCCCAGTGTGGCAACTCTGTGCTCTTATTTATGTAGGGCCACTTCTACCACAGATAAACAAATCCGCACACACTGACCCAGTGGCGTGTAACAACCATCTAATTGTTATTGCGCCTGACTGGAACTACATTTCCACAAATCCATATATGCGAGGAGCAGCCGGACCTCCCACCCCGCAGCACCCCATGAGAGAGGGGGGGGGGAGGGGGGCGGAGGAACTCCAGAGCTTATTATTACATGCGATAATGGGATTATCACTATCCATATATACAAATATATATATATATGTAGAAGTAGTCTGCACCCACCTCTCAGCAAGGAGTCACATATACTGGAGGTGGGCGTGGATAGTGTGGTCACATCAGGGAACCTGGGTGGTGTAATGGTTAGCACACTGGCCCGGAATGCAAGAGTTGTGGGTTCGATCCCCACTCTAGGCACAATAGTTCCCATTTTCATCACCACCCCACGACATATATACGCACATATATATATATATATAAATTCCAGTGCGCAAGTGACAGTATTCGTGGCTCTGGTAGCAGTGGGGTGGTGGTGGCGCCACCTGTCCCACCATGAAAAAGGGGGTCACCCATAAAATAGTACACAACATATGGGTGACCAATATAGGGAATCTTCCCTTACGTGCCTTTATACTCACATAACTTTTATACATCACGTATATATATATATATATATATATATATATATATATATAGGCATAGATAGTCTATATGTACCATATATGTATACGCCTATATATAGGCATATATATATATAATATATATATATATATATATATATATATATGGTTTCTGTTGTGGTGGTTCTTTTATCAACTTATATACGAGGAGTAATATCGAAGCTGGTTTTATTTCTTCTATTGCGGGGTTAATAAAGTAGATCCAAAGACGGCACACAATCCCATACATGTAACACGAGGCCATGAGATGAGGCAAGTAAGGCGAGTGATTGGAAACGAGAGGGAATGAGATCTGTTGTAGGGGCGGGGGTAAGGGGGGCTAGGGGGGGGGGGGGGCTAGGGGGTAGGTTACTAGAGGGGGTGGGGTGGTGGTAAATGTCCAATGGTCCTGTATTGGACACGGAGAAAATGAGAATACAGTGTTACAGATGTTTAGTTCCAGTAGTGCTCTGTACCAATAGACACCGCCAGTTAAGCTGGAAACTACACGACTAGAGTAGTTCCAGATTCTGTCGACAGATGTCACTAGCTTAAATTTGCATAGTCCGATGTTTTTTGAGATTGGGACATTTTCTGAGATAAATACATTAGATTGATCGTTATAATGTACCTTACTTTAGCTTGAAGTAACTTTTATTTTAAGCGGGTAACTTTTGAGATATTTGAAGCGCAACCATGCTAAATTAATTTTGGCAAGCTTGCAAAACTATGGCACCATAGCCTTCTGCAGTAACAGGTTCTATTCAATTGCCTCAGTATTTCCTTCTGTGTGGTGAAAACTGCTTAATAAGTGCACCAGTATCGAAGGTAGATATGTAGAATCCAATTTAGATAATTATTTTGGTCTTGAAAATTTGATGTTGTCATCGGACTATGCAGAGCGGCGGTGAAATTCCAAAAGAAAAATACAATATAGTTGTCTTTTATATATATATATATATATATATTATGAGGATAAGGGCTTGATGCCTGTTGTGATATGAATATCTGAATATAATCAAGCATTTTATTATTTTTCCAAGCATTCTTTACAGAGATATAGCATGTGAAATCATAGGCAGTCAGGGAAACGATCCAATTAGAGTGGTTCCAAATTCTGGCGATAAATGTCACTAGCTTAACGGGCGGGGTTTATTGTGTCACTCTCCCCTCCCCACGCCTCACCTCCTTCCATATCCGTTCAGTAGCATCCAGGGCACAACTCAGACTAGTCGAGGAAGTAACCATGGTGAATTAAATGCCAGAGGGATGCGGTGGTTGGTTGGATATTCGGAGTTTTACGTCCTGACAACATCTAATGTGATATCAGGAGGGCTACTGATTTCTGACAATGCACACTCGTGGTGACTTTATAGGGGTGCCCCCACTGGGAGACCAGGCTGCCAGCACCATGACTTGATATCTCACTCAGTTACATTATCCTGACACTGAGCCAACCAGTCCTTGCCCTATCCTAAGTGACAATTATACATTTTTAAGTCATTGGTTTGACTCGACCAGGGTTCGAACTCGCGGGTTCGAATCCCACGATCTACCCAAACGGGAGAGGGACGCTCAACTCATTCGGCCATCACGTCTGGTCGTTAACATATACAGTCTGTGAGTTAATCACCTTGTGTGGCATAGTCAGACAGTGGCAAATCGAGGGGCGTTCCTGTTTTATATGTCATAATGGGTCCCATTTACATAGCGTTATACAGCATGCCTGCGTTAATATATTCACTAAGAATGCTGCATCGCACACCGCTCAACTCAAGACCTCCTCCGGCAGGTGTGTCCATCACCACCAGGGGCGTATGTGTATGGTGGATATTTACATATCATTATCAATCAACTTCATTTAGCTGAGTTTATACCCCCACCCCAATGGAGCAACTGAATGATTTGTTAGTTTATTTGTTGTTGTTTTATATCCTAGCAACATTTTTTTTTTTTTTTTAAAAGATTTATACTGCCTATCATGGATTAGCCTGAATAGGCTTGTTTTCACCATGAGACAGTTTGTCGATAGAAAGCCCGAGCCTACACTTTTACCGACCCAAGGGATTTTTAACCTGCCATACCACATAGACATGGTATGAGAGCAACTGGCCTTTGATGACACTGTAAGTTATACACAGCGGTGGAAATCCAAATTGGCAGAGATGGGGGCATGGGGAATCGAACCACCGACCTTCAGGTTAGGAGTCCGACCTAGAAAAAAGTCAGACACTCTAACCACTCCGCCACAGAGAACACCACATCTAAGTTCATATTAGGATGGGTACCGAGTTGTGACAGTGCCCACCTATGGTGACTTTATAGTGTTGGCCCACTGGGAGACAAGGCCGCCGGCACTATGACCCGATATCCCACATAGTCATCTTATCCTGATACTGTGCTAACCGGGCATTGTTTTATCCTGTTAATGCAGACAAACTGCTCATGTATATATATATATATATATATATATATATATGGATAGTGATAAACCCTTTTCGCGGGTAATAAACTCTGTAGTGGTTCCTCCCCCCCCCCTCTCATGGGGTGGGGGTGGGGGCTCCCAGCATGCACCTCGTCCCCTCCCCACCTCGGGGGGGGGGGAGGCTCCTTTCGCCACTCGGTCGGAAGCAATATATATTTACGTCCTGACAACATCTAATGTGATATCAGGAGGGGTACCGATTTGTGACAATGCACACTCATGGTGACTTTATAGGGGTGCCCCCACTGGGAGACCCTTTATCGGCGTCTTAGCATGCATATTCCATTCCCATTAATCAGATTGATTTAGCTGCATCTAGAAAATATAACTACATTCAGTACATCTCAGTCAGTATATAACTGCAATCGCTGGGGGAAAATGATTCATCTATACACATAAACTACGTTAATTGCGATGTTAACGATCATATTCTGCAGCATATATCTCCATATTTTAATAGAATCATAGTTGAGGTACTATATTGGAATGACTCTATAGGAGCCGCTCCCTTTTTTAACCCTCCCCTTAAAGCTGCATAGTCCGATGAAGCATCACATTTTCAAAAACTAAAACACTCACGTAGATTTAATTCAACGTGTCTAACTTAGATACTGATGCAGTTACTAAGCATTTGTTGCCACATAGAAGGGCACATTGAGTTAAGTTAATATAACCTGTTTGTACATAAGCCTATGGTGTTAGAGTTTTGGCGTGCTTGCCAAAATTAATTTAGCCTGTTTGCACTTCAAATGTCTCCAAAGTTAGCTATTTAACATAAAGGTTACTTCAAACTAAGGTAGATAGATTATAACAATCAATTTGATATATTTATCTCAGAAAAATAACCGGGTGTGGTGGCCAAATTGGTATATCGCGGGCGACGTGTGCGGGAGTTTGGGAGTTTGATGAATTGATACTTGTCGCTTCCTCGCCTGGCACTGGGCATTAATAGGATAGGGCAAGGAATGGTTAGCTCAGTGTCAGGATAATGTAACTGAGTGGGATATCGGGTCATGGTGCGGGTGGCCTGATTTCCCAGTGGGGCAACACTATAAAGTCACCATGAGTGTGCACTGTCATACGTCGGTACTCGTCCTGATATGACCTTAGATATTGCTAGAATGTAAAACTACAACAACCAAACCAAACCATCTCAGAAAAATGACTAAACTCAAAACCATCGGACTTAAAGCTGAGCTTCAGCCACACGCATCCAGCCCCACAGGTTATAATAATTACTGGTCCCATTCCCACATATCTAAAAGGGGCGATAATAGGAGCATTACCTGTCGTCGACACCCTGGTATGCAATATAGGGGGGCTCAAAGCGGGGATAGTGCATGAGAAAAGCCAGTCGATGGTTTGAGCTATATTCTGCCCGACCATTGAATCCAACGGCTATCTGTATCCATAGTTACTTGTCAGCCATCAATTACCATCTCTGATCCCACTCCATTGCCACCTCGACTTCCTATATCCAGCCCGCTTTCACATAAAGTACTCTGCGACACACCATTACCCGCACATATATGTGATGTATCAAACTTATGCGAGTATAAAAGCATGTAATGGAATATTCCTTATTGGCCACCCTGATGTTGTGTACTACTTTATGGGTGACCCCCTCTTCACAGGGGGACAGGTGGCACCCCCCCCCCCCACTGCTACCAGTGCCTCGAATACTGTCATATATATGTATATATGTGTATATATGTATATATGTGTGTATATGTGTATATATATGTATATATGTAGGCATACTTCCAAGCGTATGGAGAGTGTGCAGCCCCCGCGCATGGGGGTGGGGGTGGGCGAGCAGGGCATGCTGGGAAATGCCCCACCCTAGGAGGGTGGGGGAGGCAATACACTACAGACCTTATTACACGCGAAAAAGGGCTTATCACTATCCGTGTACATGTGTATATGTGTGTATATGTGTGGATATCTGTGTGTATATATATATGAGACTGTCTCAAAAGGTGCTAAGCAATATGAGACGAAACTTTGTCCATTGTAACGATCAACATACTATCTGCTTATGTATTTGCTCAGGGTGAACTGATTTGTTTTTTACATGGTGTTTCATAATCCCAATAGAATACATATTGATTTGAAGCGAATGTCTTTGTGTTTTCAGTGTAACCGTTTCTGTGCTGTTTTGTGTCAATCATTACAATGGACCAAAAAAAACAGTTATCACCTTTTGAGACAGGCTCATATATATATATATATATATATATATATATATATATATATATATATATATATGTATGCATATAGTTATATAAAGGTACTTAGATGTTTTCCTATATTATCCTATTTCACATATTGTCCCGTTCCGATTATCGCAATCACTGGCGCCACCTATCGTCTTTCCCTGTCAAACACTCTCGACATCAACTAGTTTTAGACAGGAACTTTTTTCTTTGACTGTGGCTTCTGATATCCGCTGCGGGATAATTGTGCAGGAACTACAGTGTGGGTATCTGATGACAACACTGTCCTGCGCATGCGCCAGCTAGATAGATCAGTTTCCGGTTCCGGTGTCTATTCAAAGCGGCGGAGGCGGCTGGCATACCGTAGACCTACAGTCGGCGATGGCAAATGTAGACAGGTTGGTTGGCTGTTGGGGTTTTACGTCCTGGCAACATGGGGATTTTCTCGTGCTGCTCCACTGGGAAGTCATGCTGCCGGCACCATGACCCACCCACTCAGTCACATTATCCTGACACGTAGCTAACTCATACTTGCATCATCATAGTAATGCCGAGTGCCAGGCAAGGAAGTGACAAGTATCAATTTTATAAGTCATTGGTTTGATTCGACCGGGAACCAAAACTCCCGATCTCCCGCACATGAGGCCTGCGCTGTACCGATTCGGCCACCGCGCCCAGTGATGTAGCAGGAAATCTATTAAAAACTATTATCTGCACACGCAAATTTTCGATTTGTAAATTTGGACTGGTAAAAAGTGACCAAGACTTTTCATCAAGATTTTAAGAATTAAGACAAAGCAAATAAGACACGAAATGAGTGAATAATATAGAGACTTTGCTTCAAGTCTAAAAGGATTAGCCATAATAAATTTCACCTAAATACACGATTTCCCCGACTGGTCCGACACCTGGTGATAGTCAATGACACTCGTTTTGCGGGTCGATAGTGTGTCACTGTGTTGTTTTACACTGACGATTAAGCTTTTCAATCAATCAATCAATAGGATACAGCTATAGTTATCAAAAATGGTTAAAAAAGATTTCTCTATAAATCCACATTTGTGCTGAAAAGACTGTCAGTTGCTCAATATGAAGCCAGTATTAACAGAGCCTCAATTGACTCTCCACTGACTCTGTGACCCACAAGTCCAGTCTGCGCATGCATCGAGAATTTGGTATTGAGTGTGAAATAAGGAGACTTTGGTTTGGGAAGCTAAAATGGAATAAATAACATCCAAAATGAACGCTTGTGGGGATGTTCAGTCTAGCCACACCTCGACAAAACACCCTTCAATCTTCGGGTTCAGAGAAAAGATCCCAATGAAAACAAATGAAAATAATTAACATTTGTTTCTATATTTATCAATTCTACCGTATTCTTATTAGAAAGGTAGGTCGATTATACATTTATAGAAATCTGGTGGACAAAGAGTTAAGGTAGGAGGTGGGTGGGGATGCAGGATTCAAAGGTGTGTGTGGGGGGGGGGGTGTTTTCAGTGTTAACCCAAGGTTACCTCAGGTAACATTACTAACAGTAACAGTTATTCCCCAGCCACATACACGTTAGTGGACGTAGTTGAACGTAGGTGAACGTAGTGGAAGCTAACGTTGGTCAAACGTGGTGTAAGTATGTTAAACTACGTTGAAATACATTAAGATAGGGCAGGTTTTGGTACAGATAAATATGTATGGATAAATACGTTACGGTACAGATAAATATGTTACGATACAAATGCCGGTATGTTCAACTACGATCAACTACATTCAACTATGTAAGCCTCCACTACAATCACCTACGTCCACTAACAGCTATGTGACCAGGGCTTCGTCCAAGTATGCTAGAGTACGCTAGATCCCGCTAAAGTATCTAGAGCATGCTAGAGTATGCTAGAGTACGTTAGCATCATGGATGCAAATTCAGCCTCTAACGTAGCACTCTTTTGAACATGTCCAAAGATTAAATCAGAACTCACGGCCCACCCACGTTATTATCAAGGAGAAGTATGGATGTCGGTACGTTCAACTACCTTCAACTACCTTCAACAACTACCTTCAACTACGTTAGCCTCCACTACATTCAACTACGCCCACTACCGTGTACATGACCAGGCCTTTAGGCACTGGCCTAAGCCTAAGCCACAGAGTGGTCACATGAGGGTGGGATAACATCCCCCTCCCCCTTTCTTCCACCAGTAGACGTCACAACTTTTCCTGATGGGCGAAGAGGAGGAAGGATGCCTACTATGCACCACTCGCATCAAGTGACCTCAGGGACAGCATCGGCCTAATCCAGTCCAGAAGGTTTCATTTTACATCTTTCGCACTAGATGTCACATTTGCTTCTGGTTGGCTATGGTGAAATCAGCCGGTGAGCATTCACTGACTGTTATATCTATAGATTTGTTAATTTATATATTTTATATTACATATAATATATATGGTATATATTATTAGTATATTACATATATTAGTGCCCCCTAATTGATATAATATATTATATATAATTTATATTATATATAATATATAATACATATTATATAATGTATATGATATATATTGTATATTAGATATATTAGATATTATATATATTGTATATATTATATATATTATATTAATTATATATAATATATATGCTATATATATTTATTATCTATAATATATATTTATATTGTATATATTATGCATTATATAAATTATATATATTATAAATATTATATATTGTCTATATTACATGTATTACATATATTACATATATTACATATATTACATATATTACATATAATATCTATATTATCTATATTCTATATATTCCATATATTCCATATATTCTATATATTCTATATAGTGTATATAGTATATATATATTATATATATTATATATATTATTATGATAATACAACTTTTTTTTTAAAGAAAGAATTCCATTGACACAGTGGTCACTAAGTGCTCACTAGTATGAATATATATATAGATTCATATAATATTGTCAAATGCTTTAGCGTAGTCTATATAACATATGTATATATCCTAGAAGTAGATACGGATATATACATATGTTATATAGACTACGCTAAAGCATTTGACAAAGTACATCATAAGAAACTCATAAAAGCTCTACAAAAAATCGGTCTAGACGGTAAGGACGTTCGGCTTGTGGCCAACCTCTACTGGGAACAGTATGCTGCTGTAAGAATTGGAGACTCATTGACATCAGAAGTGAAGATCAAATGTGCAGTGCGACAAGGATGTGTTCTATCACCTAGCCTTTTCAACATTTATACGGAAATGATTTTCAGAGAAATAGATGACATCATAGGAATAAATGTTGGAGGTGGAAATATCAATAACACAAGATACGCAGATAATACAGCACTGCTAGCCTTAATGTCAAATCGACTACAAGATATAGTGGGTGAAGTAAAAGAAAAAAGTGAGAGATGTGGCCTCAAAATGAATGTAAAGAAGACAAAATCCATGGTTTTCAGCAGAAAGGAATACAAACAAAAGAGCAGAGATAAAAGTTAATGGTGTAATCTTGGAGCAGGTAGAGTCATTTGTGTATCTGGGCCATTTAATAACTAGTGATGGCAGATGTGAAAGAGAGATTAAACGGAGAATAAACATTGCCAAAACAACATTTCTAAAGATGCAGAAAGTACTAACATCTAGAGACATAAATATAAAAACAAGACTCCGACTGCTAAAATGCTATGTGTGGTCTACACTTTTATATTGCTGCGAGACATGGACTTTGAAGAAAGCAATAACAACAAAGCTCGAGGCATTTGAAATGTGGCAATACAGAAGAATGTTAAAAATTCCATGGACAGCAATGATAAGCAACGTGGAGGTCCTAACAAGAATCAAAAAACAGAAAAATTAAATACTTTGGCCACATGATACAACACCAGGAATCACAGAGAAGAATACTGGAAGGGAAGATAGAAGGGAAAAGACCAAGAGGGAGAAGGAGAACAACATGGATGGACAACATCACTGAGTGGACAGCAATGAGCTATGCGGAATGCGTGAGAGGAACGAATGACAGGAAGAGATGGAGGTCCATTGAAGCCAACCTTCTTCGAGAAGACGGCACCCATTGATTGATTGATAATATTGCTTCCCGTAATTTATTCAAATATATATATATCCCCTGAGGATTCGAGGATATGGGTGGGTGATAGTTAAGCGGTAGCGACAAAAGATTGAATTGCATACATCTTACGAAGCAACAATCAAGGTGGAGGGATGGGGGGAAGATGGGGGGCTTCTTGGACGGCAAAGATCATGTGGTAAGAAGTATCCGAATATAATTCTTGCCGAGGATAAAAGACAGTGAAAATGTCAAGGGGACCGTTACGTTGCTGACTGGCAATACAGAGGAGCATGTTGAGAATGCTAATTCGCCTTTTTACATTCCAGGGTGACCTTTTCCCCACGCTAGACGCGCTATTGGTTGGTTAGTTGTTGGCGTTTTACGTCCTAGCAACATCTAAGGTCATATCAGGATGGGTACCGAATTGTGACAGCGTGCACTCGTGGTGACTTTATAGTGCTGCCACACTGGGAAATCACCATGACCCGATATCCCACTCAGTCACATTATCCTGACACTGACCTAACCAGTCCTTGCCCTATCCTATTAATGTTGAGTGCCAGGTTAAGTAGCGACGAGTATCAATTTTATTAGTCATTGGTTTGACTCGACCCGGAACCGAACGGTGAGGCCCGCGCTCTACGGATTCGGCCACCGTGCCTGGTTGACGCGCTATCAGACATTTAGCGTTGTGCCACCTAAGTGCAGGTCATGGATGTACATTCTACATCGCGTTAATATAGTCTTTTCCCAAAGAGCATGCGCAGTTAGTAGATGCTCAAAGCATTAGTTCTTGCCAAACCCATCAGAGGGCAGCTTGGTGGTGGAAATTGTATTATGATACCTGTTCCACAGAACATGCTGTACTGGGACTTGCCGTCCATGACATTAGTTCTTGATATTGCCACCAGAGGGCGGATTGGTGGTGGAAATCCTCTATATAAGACATTTCCAGAAAGCATGTTGCACAGTGAGATACCAGACACATTAATTCTTCCCACTGCCATTACAAGGTAGTGTAGTGGAAGTCCTCTAAAAGACCTTTTCCTCATAGCATGCTGCACAGTGCGCTGCTATCCACAACATTAGTACTTGCTACTGCCACCAGAGGGCGGAGGTTGGTGGTGAAAATCGTCTATATATGGCCTTTCTAGAATGTTGTACAGTGAGATAGCACACACATGAGGTCCTCCCACTGCCATGAAAGGGTAGGCTTGGTGGTGGAAATCCTCTATAAGACCTTTTCCACATACAGTGCTGCACAGTGAACTACCACCCACAACACTAGTTCTGTTACTCCCGCCAGAGGGCGAGTTGGTGGTGGAAATGGTTCATTGTTTTACTCCCACTCGCTCAAACCAGACGGGATGACCGAATGAGTTGGGCGTCCATCTCGCGTGTTGGTAGATCGTGGGATTCGAGCCCATGCGTTTGAACCCTGGTCGAGTCAAACCAATGACTTAACAATTGACATGTGTCGCTTCCTAGCCAGGTGCTCGGCATTATTAGGATAGGGCATTGACTGGTTAGCTCAGTATCAGGATAATGTGACTGAGTGGGATATCAGGTCATGGTCCACCCGGCCTCGTCTCCCAGTGGGCAGCACTATAAATTTGCAATCAGTGTGCACTGTCAAAAGTTGGCACCAGTCCTGATATAACCTTAGATGTTACCAGGACGCAAAACTCCAACAACCAACCAACTAACCCACTCGATCAGGTAAGGGACAGTTTAATACAAGGTGACTGACTGGACTACTGGATCAATGTTATCGCCACCATTTTGTGGGTTGAGAGAGGAGAGCCATTGGCAATCTAATGTAGGCTACCGCTCCCCCAACCTTCACTTGACTGGGAAATTGACTTAGTATCCCTCTCACGTCACGGGACGGTTTCCCTGATTACCAATGCTTGGTTTCTCCGGGAATAACTCAAATTGTCTCCGCTTCTCAACACTTAGTAGTGCCTTCTACCAGAAATTAGTGTTTTTCTCATCACAGCTTTCACAGCGGGACGTAGCTCAGGCCACCTGTGAAGGTGGGGGTCATCTGATCGATCCTGCTCAGTGGACCCATTTGCAGTTTGGGATATTTTTCATTCCAACTAGTGGTCCACAACTGCTTCATCAAAGGCCGTGATATTTGCTGTCCTGTCTGTGGGAAAGTGCATATAAAAGACCCCTCGCTACTTATCGGAAAGAGTAGCTTATGTGGCGGCAGGTGGTTTCCTCCAAACAAATATGTCAGAATGACCATATGTTTGACATCGAATAGGTGATAATAAAAATCAATGTGCTCTAGAGGAGTCATTAAATAAAACAAGCGTTCCTGCTTCCAAGAAATATCTCGCCTTGAGGATGAACAGGTCTCAGCAGCAGATTCGTGATAATTTTAAAATGTTGAACCAACATTTCCTTAATCACTAATATTTCTTATTTGATTTAAGACATTTAAAAAACGAATGAAATATAAATATAAATATTGTTCTAAATGTAATTGGTAGTATTAGCTTGAATTGAATTATAGTGCTGATACATTTATTTTAAAAGAAAAATTATCCCTAGAATGTTATGAATCTATACAATAATGGCCATTATTTACTTCCAGTTTTATCACCCATGACATCACACAGTGTATGTATGTCATTAGAGTGGATACACTGTCATTGAAGTTATTGACACTGTTTATTTTATTTTTACTAAAGACTAACATACACAAATGGATTATTGTTTTACTACTTGGCAGTATGCTAAGAAAATACTGAAGATATTAGGTTAATTATTGAAGATTAGTATCAAAATGGACGAAGATAATTATGCTATGGCAGTGGTACAAACGAGTGACATTTCTGTTATGTGTGTGAATAACATCTATATACTAACAAGTAAACGTTTCATTGTGGAATTCTCACTGGTATTAAGTGTCGATAAAGGTTACCTTTATTTAATTCTTTCACTGAATGAAAGTCGATTACCAGCCAACTTCCTGAATTCTAGATAATTTTCTTCTTTTTGTGTGTACCAACTTTCACCAGGTCTATACACATGTGAAGATATGGAGTTCAAGGCTATTTCAAGGCTTTTCAAGGCTTTTATTTAATAGGAATTCAAGGCTATTTTCATTTGTATATCAGGAAAGAAAACAACAATAGCAAATGGCAATTTCGGACTAATTTAGATCAGTGGGGACAGTTTAATGGAATTCAAGGCTTTGAAAGACTAATTACCCAAAATTGGTTAAATTCAATGCTTGTCAAGTCCTTGAAATGAGGCAAATGAAGTTGAAAACTTTGCAAGACTTTCCAGGCCTCATACACACCCTGTTATCTATTAATTCCATATATAAAAGATTCACCCCGTACTTACAGTACAGGGGTGAATGACAACGTAGTCTAAATACAGGCGAAAATAGCTTTAGTATGGAACAGGAAGTAGAATGCCTGCACCAGTGTCAAATGGTTACTTATATCGGCACAGAGTTGGTGAAATGGGAGAGAACGCAAAAAGACAAGATGGCAGCTATAGAACGCCGTCGATTTCACTTTTAAAGTCTATTAAACTGCATGTTTTATTACATTTTTCAACTCAAAGGTAGCGGGGAAATATAAAAACATATATAAAGAATAAATATTGCTTCTTAAATTAAGACATTATTCACTCAATTAATTTCCCCAGCATGTCGAAATTCTTCGCCAGCTTTTCTAATGGGTTGGTTTTCACCCCTGAACTGTCAGTACGGGGTGAATCTTTTATCTAGTAATTCCAGTGCTGTCGATTCTTAAAGCTTTATCCAATTATTCAATTTATTTTCATTTTATTTCACAGCTCACTGCCGGGTACCGGGCGCGGTGGCCGAATGGGTAGAGCACAGGCCTCGCACGCAGAAGATCGCGAGTTCGCTAGTTCGATTCCCAGTCGAGTCAAACCAATGACTTAAAAATTGATACTTGTTGCTTCCTAGCCAGGTGCTCGGCATTATTAGGATAGGGCATGGACTGGTTAGCTCAGTGCCAGGATAATGTGACTGAGTGGGATATTGGGTCATGGTGCCGGCGGCCTAATTTCCCAGTGGGGCAGCAGTATAAAATCACCATGAGTGTGTACTGTCACAAGTCGGTACCCATCCTGATATGACCTTAGATGTTGCTAGGACGTAAAACAACAACAAACAAACAAACAGACACTGCCGGGTAATTACATCTAATTGGTTAAATCCCACCAGGGGACCAGAATTCTATGACCGGCAGTAATCAGTGTGCAACGGATTCAAGGAACCAGTTACAACGCCGTGCCCCACACCCCTTAGCCAATTTAAAGTGTTACTACTGCTCATAGTAGAAGAGTTCTTTAACATCCAATTATAGTATCATTAAGACTAAAGACCAATCAGTATGTAAACAGCTAAAACGCATTGGATAAGGTCATTGGCATTCCTATTGTGTGTATATGAGAGAATAAATTAGTAATATAACTAATACATCACTTACAAGAGTAGCCCAATCGAAAGAGCGCAGGCTTGTGTGAAGAATGTTGAGTGTTTGAAAACCCGGCCGAATGAAATCAATGACTTACAAGATTGATACTTGTCACTTCCTAGCCTAGCACTCTGCATTAATAGGTTAGGGCAAGGACTGGTTAGCTCAGCATCAGGATAATGTGAGTGAGTGGGATATCAGGTCATGGTGCCAGCGGCCTGATTTACCATTGAAGTAGCACTTTAAAATCACCATGAGTGTGCACTGTCACAAGTCGGTACCCGTCCTGATATGACCTTAGTTGTTGCCAGGACGTAAAACTAAAAAAAAAAACTAACTCCTGCTCGTTGTAGAACAATTCTCTGACGTCCAATTATGGCGTCATCAAGACTAAAGATCAATCAAGATGTAAACAGCTAGAAAGCAATGGGCAATACATTGGCTTTCCTGTGGCGTGTATACGAGACGCTACACCCTACTGTAATCACTTACAAGAGACCGGACGCGGTACCGAATCGGTAGAGCGCAGGCTTGTGTGAGGAAGGTCAGGTGTTCGAAATCTGGTCGAGTCAAATCAATGACTTACACGATTGATACTTGTCATTACCGAGCCTGACGCTCTTCATTATTAGCTTATGGCGAGAACTGGTTTGTTCAGTGTTAGGATAATGTGACCGAGTGGGATATCGGGTCATGGTACCAGTGGCCTGATCTCCCAGTGGCGCAGCACTATAAATTCACCTTAAGTGCACACTGTCACAAGTCCTGATGTGACCATATATGTTGCTAGGATGTAAAACACCAACAAACAAACATCACTTCTAAGATACTAAAGTTGTTCATTCTAGCATGGCCGGAGGGGTGGGGGTTGAGTGAGTGTATGGGCGGGGGTGGGGGTGGAGTGGGGGGGTGAAGCAGACAGCAACACTGCATAAAGTTACTCCCACCCCAGTCTGGCATTCCACAACTATTTCGTGGACAGGGCTGCTAATACCCCCATCACACCAAACTAGTTCTCACTACGTTCTTGAAAATGTTGCTGAATGGGCTCAAACTGTGTTCGAACGGAATGGATGGACTTAGTAGCAACTTTGTACAGTCTTTTTACAAATGGAATGGACGGGCTAGAATGGAGCATGCCCCAAAACTTTCTTGCAGCCACGGTGTACCCCGACTACAGCCCGTTTTAGAATGGGGTCGGACATTTTGAGAACTACTTTGGTGTGATGGGGGTATAAACTACACCCTACAGACAGAGTCTCCGATTACTAGATCTCAACCACTGCTTACATGGCGGAGGTATTTTGGGGGAGGAGGTGGTGAATACACACAATGACACAGGAAGTGGTATTATATTTAATGTGAAATATTTGCTAAGAGAATTTCATTTTCACTGCAATCTACGTTAGAAATACATGTATGACAATATTTATGTTTGGTCATCAGGTAGCGTGTATATTATGACTATAAATTTATAGGGGCAAATTGAGTTTAACATATAGGTACTATAGTGAAGGTTTCGGCTGGGAGTGACACCAACCTCAACTTCCACTATGTACGCTGTACAGCTGGTACCTGACATGCTGGGTCCCAGCTTCAGTCCTCACAATGGCCGTAATCGATTAACACGACCCGGGCGACTCGGGTCACCCGAGTTGTCAGAATCTCAAATAGAACACCGCAAGTGGAGTCGACAAATACACGTGCCATGTGCAAAACAACCCGACCCCAGTAACCCACCTCTTGGCTGGGGTTTGCAAGGAACGATGACATCACATTTGCGCTGGTACCGTCCTGCAGGATATGAGCCACCGGTACCAGTCATACATTTTTTTTTTGGTAATAACATAGATTAATGAAATGGAAATATCACTAAACTATGTCATCATAAAAATAGTTAAATCATATTTTGCTGTAATTATATCGCCTACTAAAAAAACTAATAAAACGGCCACCATTTTTGTCCCGAGCGCAGAGAAGCTTATTCGATTATTCAACCCGAGTCTGCAGGATGTGCGCATGCGCCAAAAAGTGGCTCAGGTGACCAGAGTCGATTAATCGATTACGCCCTGAGGGACTAGCGGAACTGGGAATGCCCATATTAGTATTCACACTTACCGGCGAGCGGATATATGCTTAATATGAGTGGTGCCCCAGGTAGGTATGGCCTCTGCCACTAGGTGGCGCCCTAAACAGTGGATTGGAGAGAAAAGGAACTAGTCTGATGAAACGATCAAATTTTCAAAAACCAAGACACTTACCTAGATTTGATCCTACATATCCAATTTAGATTGTAGTGCAATTAAGCAGCATTTGTTGTGGCATAGAAGGGAATACTAAGCCGATTTAAAGCTGCATAGTCCCGATCAAAACATAACATTTTCAAAACCAGAAAAATTATCTAGATTTTATTCTATATATCTACCTTAGATACTGATGCACTTATTATACATTTACCGGCACATAGAAGGGACTACTACTGAGTCAATTAATTGAGTCATGTTACTGCAGAAGCCTATGGTGATAGAGTTTTGTCAAGCTTGCTAAAACTAATTTAGCATGTTTCCATTTCAAATATCTCAAAAGTTAGTGATTTAAAATAAAGGTTACTTCAAATTAAATTAAGGTAGATTATAATGAACAACCTAATATGTTTATCTCAGAAAATGAGAGAAACTCAAAACCATCGGACTATGCAACTTTAATAGAACTGGTTACTGCTGAAGGCTATGGTGTCGAGTTTTGACGTGCTTGCCAACATTGATTTTGCATGAATGCATTTCAAATATCTCCAAAGTTAGCCATTAAAAAAAGCTTAAATGCACTTAGTTGAATCTACAATTCAACATCACATTAGAATTGAATATGCTTAAAGGGCGCATTCCATATACGCGTAATGCGTAATGCGTTATGCGTTACGCGTTATGCGTTATGCGAATGCCAGCATTCCATATACGCGTAATGCGTAATGCGTTATGTGGCGCACGACTGGCTATATTTAAAAAATAAAAATAAACAATTATTCTCCATACTGCTCTGTATGTGACCAAATATTGCATGTATATCTATGTAACTTTTTGTATGTCACATGGGGGTTCCTACCTTTATTATAACCAAATTATAGATAAGTATTCATATTTCTGTGCATATGGTAGCATTTTTAGCTTTCCCCTAACCCTATGTCTCCCTGGTGCCCAGCTCACCATGTGTTTCCAATTAGCACCCCTCTGTGAGGCTGTTCCGTAATGCTCAGTCGCCTCTCCTGGTGTTAAACTAATGGAGACATCAGACTCAGGTTTCTATTCACATCCAGCTTGACGCATAACGCATTACGCACCGATCGCTACAGGGACCGATCGGGATAATGAATTTCTGACGCATTCGCATTCGCATTACGCATTACGCGTGTATGGAATGTAGCTCATAGGTTTCAAGGCATTTCGATTTTTTGTCGCATTCGCATTCGCATTCGCATTATGCATTACGCGTATATGGAATGCGCCCTTAAGAGGCTATAGGAGGGTGGCGGGGAGGTCTCACTCTCAGGTCTTATGTGCTATGTAATACTGTTGTGGGGTAAACAAACTATTTGTCCCTGCAGTGGCTGGTCGGGATATGTTGGGAGTTCCATTCATCACTGCCCTTAATGCTGCCACAGTAACATGGTTTTCTGTTAGGGTTTGCTCCCTTAGCCTTTGATTCTATTAAGAACTTGTACCACAAGGCAGTGGTATACAACTTTGCAAGGCAGGGGTGTCAAACTCCCTGAGGTATTTTAGCACAAGGTATCCGAGGTACTGCAGAAGGTTAGAAGGTAAGAAAAGCAACAAGTCACGGGTGTCTTTGCACAACTACCGACTACCGACTACCGATAGTCCAGATTTTAACAAATAAACTTTGAAAAGCAGCAAAAAAAAAGATAAATGTCTATCTCGCTGAATGTATGCCTGCCTTATAGCACAGTCGCGCTCTCTGAGGCCCTCGGTAACCTCGGCCCTCTTCATTCTGCCCTGTCGTCTGCTAACTAAGCCTCCTGCCCCGAGGCCACTCGCAGTGTGCAGACTAAGGGGCGTGTTATTGCACAAACAGGTTAAATGTTTAACACCACTCAAAGGTCGCAGCAAGGCCACCTCACCCCCACCCACCTCCACCCCCGCCCACACCCGCCAGCCACACACCCACCCACCTCTACCCACCTATACCCCCACCCACCTCCGCCAGCCAGCCAGCCACCCACACCCGCCAGCCATACACCCACCCACCTCCACCCACCTCCACCCACCTCCACCCACACCCACACCCACCAGCCAGCCAGCCACCCACACCCGAACACCACCCCCACGCACCCACACCCACCAGCAGCCATCACCTACACCCCCACCCACCCACCCTCAACCCCACTCACCCACCCACCTCCACCCACCTCCAACACCCACACCCACCCTCACCCACACCCGCCAGCCATCCCCCCACCCACACCCATCAGCCAGCACCACCTACACTCTCACCCCCACCCACCCTCAACCGCACTCACCCGCCACTCACCCACCCACCTCCAAAACCCACCCAACCACCCTCACCCACAACCGCCAGCCATCCACCCACCACCCCCCCACCACCACCCCCAAACCCACCTCCACACCCACCCACAGCCGCCACCCACCCCACGCTACCACACCCAGCAGCCAGCACCCACCTACATCCCCACCCACCCACCCTCAACCCACTCACCCACCCACTTCCACCCACCTCCACCCCACCCCCACCCACACCCGCCAACCATCGACCCACCCACCCCACCCACCTCACCCCCAGCCAGCCTGCCAGCCAACCTCGAATGAGTTGAGCATCCCGTTTTGGTAGATCTTGGGATTCGAACCCTGGTCGAGTCAAACCAATGACATAAAAACTGATACTTGTCGCTTCCCAGCCAGGCGCTTGGCATTATTACTATATTAGGATAGGGCAAAGACTGGTTGGCTCAGTGTTAGGATAATGTGACAGAGTGGGATATTAGATCATGTTGCCAATGGCCTGGTCTCCCAGTGGGGCAGCACTATAAAGTCGTCATGAGTGCGCACTGTCATAAGTCGGTATCCGTCCTGGTATGACATTAGATGTGGCCAGGACGTAAAATTCCAACAACCAACCGACCCACCCATACCCACCCCACCCATACCCACCCTCAACCCATACCCACCCCACCCTCAACCGCCACCCCACCCTCAACCCATACCCACCCAACCCGGCTAATGGTGGACAATTTGTATTCATGTACCGGTGCCAGCGCTAACCGCCGACCGTAGCCTAGGCTAAGCTACCCTGGTTTCAAATCTAGTTTAACTGCTAGCCGCCTCGGTTAGTGTGCCGCCCGCCGATATATTAGTCCCAAATCTATTCAATGCGATCATTTTTAACAGAATTAAATACGCAATAAGTGAACTTTCATCAAATTAACCCTAAATTCGAAGCGATATTAATGCTGCCGCCGCATCAGCGGCGATATTAATATTTTCGAATTGATGAATGTAAAGTAAACAAATCGCCGCCGCCGCTTCGACGTCGATATCCATACTGTCGCATATCAACAAAACACAGATCTCCGCCGCCGTCGCCGCCGCCGCCAAATCGGCGGCAATATATTAGGCCTAAATCTATTCAATGCTGTCATATTTAACAGAATGCCATATGCAATAAGTGAAATTTAATCAAATTAACCCTAAAATCGAACCGTTATTAACGCTCCCGCCGCATTTGCAGCGTTATTCATATTGTCAAATCGAGGGAATTCCCAAATCTATAAATAAACTCACGGTTAGCTATCCGCGGCGGCTTGGACATTGGTGAATACAACTTGACCTATTTCTCCAACCCGCCGCTAGCCGTGGATAGCTACCCCAGAGCTAGCGTGTAGCACTGGCTACGCCTGGCACCACAACATGAATACGGGCCCAGGTGTGTCCGGGACCTCACGGGGCGGGGCTCCCGGTGTGAGTGCGTAACTTTCATATAATTTTGCGGATTCTAGGGCAGGTAGTGGAGAGTCAGTAGTGAGGAAAATGAGAGGGTGGCGGCGCTACTAGTCTCCAGGAGGAAGTATGGAAGGCCAACCTGATTGGAGGAAAACAGATGATAGCCTTCCGACTATTTGTATACGCATAATTCACAACACAACAAGGGACTACATGAAATGGAATTTATTCAAATCCCGCGGGCCACAAGTGTTCATGATGAGTAGTTACAGTATCGATAGTAAGTAGTTACAGAAGAGTAGTCTAATACAGCAGGAATAGGTGTTAGCAATATCACCAGAGGTAAGTAATCATTAGGTGATCATGTACAATCGGGATGGTATCACCATCAATAATCTCAAGAGAAAAATCAAGAAAATCAAGTATCACAATAGGTAACTAATCATTAGGTGATCACGTACAATCGGTATGGTATCAAATGAATAATCTCATGAGAACAATCAAGAAAATCAAATGAGGGAACTAAGGTAACAGTAATGAGGGGGGTACAGTCAGAGAAGGTATCACAACACTATGCTAATCAGTATGGGGGGCAAGTGAGGTCAATCAATCAGATGAAAAGTCAATTGAGGAGAGGACAATGCAGAGTAACCAGTAACAGCAAATCAGAGCCTCTCAACCCTATCAGGTCCCACTATTGTTGGTGTGGGTGGGCGGCCGAGAAATGTGGTGGTTGTCGTAGGTCCGGTGTCTGGTGTCGATGTAGCTGGGTCCGGCGGAGGCGCGCTCCTTTTATCTGTCCGGGGTGGCGAGATCTCGCGAGGCGAGATGGGGTCTCGCGAGATGTGGGTGGTTCTCGCGAGGCCCGCAGGGGGTTTTGGGCGTTGTGTCAAGTCCAGGTGGCGGCACCAGCAGCGTGGTGGTTCTCGGGAGGTCGGAAGGGGGTTTTGGGTGGTGAGTTCGAATCCAGTGTATACAGTGATTCGTTCTCTTGCCTCCTGGCTGTTGCTGGACTGAAAACGAATCACCCTATTCTAGCAACGGTCATTTATAAAATGAACCAACTGACAACGGATGGGTATGACATCCACCTGTGCTGGGTGCCTGGCCATGCCGGCATACAGGGAAACGAACGAGCTGATCAGGCTGCGAAGAAGGCCCTGAACTGTGACCTTGAACCGTGTCTGATCCCTCACTCTGATCTGAAACCACTAATAGCCACCCACATAAAATCCAAATGGCAACATGAGTGGGATGAAAACATTAATAAACTTAAAGAAATTGAACCATCTGTGGGAAAGCCACCACAGACTCATGCGGGAGGTCGGCGGGACCAAGTGGTCCTTAGCCGCTGCCGTATTGGCCACTCGTGGCTTACACATGCTTTTCTGCTCAAGGGGGAACCTCCCCCTGAATGTATTGGGTGTCAGTCCCCGCTGACACTCAAACACATTTTACTAAGTTGCGTTGATTTTTTGGCCCTGCGCCAACAGTTCTACACTGCAGACAGTATGCATGACCTTTTTACTAAGGTAAAACAGGAAAACATTTTAGCCTTTTGAGGGCAGCTGGACTGTACCACCTCATATAGTTTACTAAATAGATTCTATCAATTATTAATAAAACTTTTCTTTTTCTATGGGAATTTGTTTCCCTTGACCACAAATATAGGATTGTGAGCTTTCTAATTTAATGAATGTCTATTGACACATAATTGATTGTCTGCTTTTACATGTAAAAGCAATGGTTTGAACAAAAAACAAACATTTCTCGCCGTGAATATGGCCTATGCTGCCGACACGGCGTAAAGCAACCACCAATCAATCAATCGAATCCAGCGCATAACCATTGTCAGTGAGGTCCCCCATTCGTGTGCGAATTACCCATGTTGACGAACAACATGAACAATCCTTATACATCATATATATATTTATATATGCTTGGTTGCTGAATCGGTAAGAGCGCTCGCTTCTCGTGTGGAGGTAGCGGGTTCAAAACCTGGCCGATTCAAACCAATGACTTACAAAGTGATACTTGTTGCTACCTAGACTAGGTTTTCGGTATTACTATGATATGACAGGGACTGGTTAGCACCGTCTCACGATAATATGACTGAGTGGAATATCGGGTCATCATGGCCGGTCTCCCAGTGGGACAGCACTGTAAAGTGACCATGAGTGCGCACTGGCACAAGTCGGTACCCATCGTGATATGATGTTAGATGTTGCCAGGATATAAAACCCAAAGAAACAAAAAATATCGTTATCTAGGCATACTTAAGAATTGTAGTGGTCTGCACTGACCTCTCAGGTGATATCAGGGAGCCTAGGTGGTGTAATTGTTAGCACACTGGCGCGGAATTCAAAGAGATGTGGGTTCGACTCCCACTCTAGGCGCAATATTTCCCATTTTCATCACCCCGTACGACACACTTATAAAATATAACTTATGTGGAGATAAGTTTGTATTAAATCGACTGAATATTCCTCATGTGCAATATTAAAAGTTTAAAGTTATATATTCCGATAAAGGCATTCACATTTTCGAAAGATTAATATTTATCTAAGTTTGAACCAAACTTAGCTACTGGGGCACTTATTAAGCATTTTTCCCTACATGTAAGGGCATGCTAAGTCAATTTAATATAACCTGTTATTTCTGAAGCCTATGTGGTCAGAGTTCTGGCAAGCATGTCAAAATAAATAAATAAATTGTTTGGTTAAAATTTTTATTCCAGTTGAATAACACCTTTTTTTCAGCACCGAGGCTCTGGTCTTCTGGCCTTAAAAGTTATAGTGAATATGAACTATTTATGGATGAGATGATGAGATGGTATGAACAATATAGACAATAGTAGGTTAAAATGAGGCATTACAAATATAGTGGGGATCTTAATTTGCACGTGTAGACTGGAGAATAGCCATTTACATTTAGACTATATCAGTGAATTGATGATCATACCTGTGAAGAGACATTAATATAATGGGCATGACTCAGTCGTGGATTTTGCATTATGAAAATAATGGTTGCATGACTCATTTAAATGGTCTTGGTCAACTATAGCTTTGTCGGTACGCTTTGACACGATTACACTTCAAATATCTCTAAAGTTAGCGATTTTAAATCAAAATTACGTCGTGCTAATATAAGCTAGCTTATAACGATCAACCCAATGTATGTATTCCAGAAAATTATAAAAATTCAAAATCATCGGATTATGCAACTTCAATGAGTGCAGCCGGAGCTAATTCGGATATCCATGAGCATATTTGGCTAACTGCTTTGGTATATAGACAATTTGATGTTTTCGTCAGAGTATGGCAGCTTGAACAAATACATCCTATCCTGGCAATTCAGCTACCCTATGAATGTTTTGAGCTTACCATTATCAGTTTTAGAATTCGTGGGAATCTGTTATTTATTGGATTATATATCCTGATAAGCAATGTGGAGGTCCTAACAAGAATGAAAATAAAGAGACAGATAATACAAACGATCAAAAACAGAAAAATTAAATACTTTGGCCACATGATACGACACCAGGAATCACAGAGAAGAATACTGGAAGGGAAGATAGAAGGGACAAGACCAAGAGGGAGAAGGAGAACAACATGGATGGACAACATCACTGAGTGGACAGCAATGAGCGATGCGGAATGCGTGAGAGGAATGAATGACAGGAAGAGATGGAGGTCCATTGCAGCCAACCTTCTTCGAGAAGACGGCACCCATTGATTGATTGATATCCTGTAGGGGAATACTGTACACACATTGCTTTATGTCACCGAGCAGACACATTAGTAGCACATTAATCTTGGTTTAAATGAGTTTCTGTCTGTGACGTCATAAGAAGTTGCAGCAGTGCAATGAGTGGTGGTTACAGTGCGCAGGGGTCATGGCGCCACCATCGGAGCTGGGGTTGGGGAGGCTGGAGCAATAGATGACTAGGACAGACTCCCACAGTCCATGGAGCTGAGTGAGTGATGAGGGAAAGGAGGGATATTCCGGGTTATTATACTCGTATAATTCTTATACAGCATATATATATATATATATTTATTAGTAGGAAGACAATAGGAACGTGTTTAAAAAAAGTAATTAATTAAAAAAAAGGGTGAGTGTCCGTAGAGTTTGCCTTATTTGGTTAATGGATCACATCGTTGCAATAGCAAATGACAACAAGAAATAGCGATTTTTAAAGTGTCATCTGCTGTTGTTAACTATCTTTTTTCCCCCCAGTAAACACAATCAAATAGAATAGAACAAAGAGAATTCCCTACATTCCAATGAAAGTGAGTTGCATTTAATTATAAAAGTACCAGAGAGGCTCAACGTCATCTGCTGCATTTTTAAAATATATTTTAAAACAATCTTTTTACATGATGGCAGATGACATTTGTTGTTGGTCTTAGGCTCCCTTTTTTCACCTCCATCACAAGTCACACTAGCTGCAATCTTTGGGTCAGCCTATGTCGAGACTGTGCTGGTGGCGTCAACAGACCTGATGCTGGATTTAATTAACTGGGATTCCAGTGGAAGTACACACACCTGTTCGCCCAAGGTTTAATTAGTGCTCATCTAATTACCCGACTTGGGAAACATACACCCGTCACGTTGTGCGACAGACAGCAGTGTTCCCATTCGCTGTTGACAGATGGCGCTGCAGTGTTCACATTCACTGTTGACAGATGGTGCTGCAGTGTTCATATTCACTGCTGACAGATGGCGCTGCAGTGTTCACATTCACTGCTGACAGATGGTGTTGCAGTGTTCATATTCACTGCTGACAGATGGCGCTGCAGTGTTCATATTCACTGCTGACAGTTGGCACTGCCGTGTACACATTCACTGCTGACAGTTGGCGCTGCAGTGTTCATATTCACTTCTGACAGTTGGCACGGCAGTGTTCACATTTACTGCTGACAGATGGCGCTGAAGTGTTCACATTCACTGCTGACAGATGGCGTTGCCGTGTTCATATTCACCGCTGACAGTTGACGCTGAAGTGTTCACATTCACTGCTGACAGTTGGTGCTGCAGTGTTCATATTCATTGCTGACAGTTGGCATTGCAGTGTTCACATTCACTGCTGACAGATGGTGCTGCAGTGTTCACATTCACTGCTGACAGATGGTGCTGCAGTGTTCATATTCACTGCTGACAGTTGGCGCTGCAGTGTTCACATTCACTGCTGACAGATGGCACTGCAGTGTTCACATTCACTGCTGACAGATGGAGTTGCAGTGTTCATATTCACTGCTGACAGTTGGCGTTGCAGTGTTCACATTCACTGCTGACAGATGGTGCTGCAGTGTTCATATTCACTGCTGACAGGTGGCGCTGCAGTGTTCATATTCACTGCTGACAGTTGGCGCTGAAGTGTTCACATTCACTGCTGACAGATGGTGCTGCAGTGTTCATATTCACTGCTGACAGATGGCAGTGCAGTGTTCATATTCACTGCTGACAGTTGGTGCTGAAGTGTTCACATTCACTGCTGACAGATGGTGCTGCAGTGTTCACATTCACTGCTGACAGATGGCACTGTAGTGTTCACATTCACTGCTGACAGATGGCGCTGAAGTGTTCACATTCGCTGTTGACAGTTGGTGCTGCAGTGTTCACATTCACTGCTGACAGATGGCGTTGCAGTGTTCATATTCACTGCTGACAGTTGGTGCTGAAGTGTTCACATTCACTGCCGACAGATGGTGCTGCAGTGTTCACATTCACTGCTGACAGATGGCATTGCAGTGTTCATATTCACTGCTGACAGATGGCGCTACAGTGTACACATTCACTGCTGACAGATGGCGCTGAAGGGTTCACATTCACTGCTGACAGATGGCACTGCAGTGTTCACATTCACTGCTGACAGATGGCGCTGCAGTGTTCACATTCAAAAAAGGAAAGTTTATCTTATTTAACTATGCCTCGAGAGCGCATTGATTTTTATTTCTTTGGAGGAACCCCGCCGCCACCACATAGGCTACTCTTTCCGATAAGCAGCAAGGGGTCTTTTATATGTACCTTTCCACAGACAGGACAGCATATACCACAGCCTTTGATGAACCAGTTGTGGACAACTGGTTGTAACGGAAAATAGCCCAAACTGCAAATGGGTCCACTGAGCAGGATCGATCGGGTGACCCACACCTTCAGAGGTGGACACTCTACCGCCTGACCTACGTCCCGCTCCCTTATTCACATTCACTGTTGACAGACAGACGGCATTGCAGTGTTCACATTCACTGTTGACAGACAGATAGCGCTACAGTGTTACAATTCACATGATGTCACTGTCATGCTTCATTTTTGTGACAGCTGAATAAACCGACCACTAAGTCAACTAAGGACATGTAATTGAATTTCAGTTTAAATTACAGTGGGGGAGGCAGGTACGGGGGTGTTATGAATATGAGCTTACATGTTGCTAGGACGCAAAACCCCATCACTCACTTATCAAATATGTCACTTTGGAGAGACCAATATTAGTGTCCACCTAGCCACTAGGCAAGCTGCTGGGCGTGACAAAAGGTAGCACTGCACACTGCAAAACTTCCGCACAGGAAATGTTTTTTTTATTTAATGTAATTTATTTGATATATAAGTGATAGGTTATCTACTTGTTATGTAACAGTATTAAGCAGTTCAATAGACTTAAGGGCGCATTCCATATACGCGTAATGCGTAATGCGTAATGCGTTATGCGTTACGCGTTATGCGTTATGCGAATGCCAGCATTCCATATATGCGTAATGCGTAATGCGTTATGTGGCGCACGACTGGCTATATTTAAAAAATAAAAATAAACAATTATTCTCCATACTGCTCTGTATGTGACCAAATATTGCATGTATATCTATGTAACTTTTTGTATGTCACATGGGGGTTCCTACCTTTATTATAACCAAATTATAGATAAGTATTCATATTTCTGTGCATATGGTAGCATTTTTAGCTTTCCCCTAACCTTATGTCTCCCTGTGCCCAGCTCACCATGTGTTTCCAATTAGCACCCCTCTGTGAGACTGTTCCTTAATGGTCAGTTGCCTCTCCTGGTGTTAAACTAATGGACACATCAGACTCAGATTTCTATTCCCACAACCTTTACACATTACGCATTACGCACCGATCGCTACATGGACCGATCGGGATAATGGATTTCTTTCGCATTCGCATTCGCATTACGCATTACGCGTCTATGGAATGTAGCTCATAGGTTTCAAGGCGTTTCAATTTTTTGTCGCATTCGCATTCGCATTACGCATTACGCGTATATGGAATGCGCCCTTTATCATCTCGACGTAATGGTGTTAGAATGTGGAGTATGTTTCTTTGTTGAACAACCACCATCACCACACTGAAGTCTGACTACCACATGTCCACAAACACCTGCTAGTCACTTTACAGTCTCAGCAACTTACTAAAAAAAAGAATATACATCGTTTAAATCTGTCCGCACCATTGCCTCGCATTGGATACTTCAAATGTTAGATCTTAACATCTGTATAAATAACCAAAGGCGGGGGAAACCAATAATAATTAAACTTACTCAAAAATTAGAAATTTCCGATTTTCGGCAGATTTCTAATTATTTTCTTGGTTAAATGAGTAATTTCCCCTCAGCAGCGAAAAATATACCGGAAGTCAGATTTCCATTTCTTTATGTGATGCTTAGGAATAACTTTCACTTTCTAACTTTCACTACTAACCTCCCCCTCCCCTAATTCCCCCTCCCACCACCAGCCTCTAAAATCACACGACTTGTGAAATACTGTTGCAAAATGAGTTCTAATTCAGCGGCAGTAAGTGAGACGCGCAAATGTCGGCCGCTACTTCCTGTCCATCTGATATGGCCTGGTCACGTGATAATGGCCCGTGGCGTCACGTAGGTGTGTGAGAGGGAACCTAATGGGGAAGTAAGACCGCCCATAGTCAGGTTCCAGTACCCATAGTGGCCGTTAGGTGCCGTCTGAGTGCATCCACATAGGTCCTGCACAAAGGTTGCTAGCGGCTCAGAGTGGCAAATTACTGAACTACTACTCCGATAAGCAGCATGGGGTCTTTTGTATGCACTATCCCACATACAGGGCAGCACATACCACAGCCTTTGATGAACCAGTTGTGGACCACTGGTTGGAAGGGAAAATAGCTGCAAATGGGTCGACTGAGCAAGGCTGCGTTCCAGGTGCGCCTCACTGATGTCTCGGAGACGCCTTTTGGCCTATTTCTGTTCAAGGTGCGTCTCAGAGCCGTCTCGGAGACGCCACCCATTTCAGACAGGAAACAAAAAGTGCCTCGAAAATGGCCGCCATATTCAGTGGTTTCAGCCAATCAGAGCGCTTCTTTTCCATTGCAAATGGCTGCCGGCTATGGGGGCGGCCATTTTCGAGGTGACAAACTGCTTTTGACTTTCAGACTAGCGTGACATCAGGGATTTCCCCAAGACGTCGCGGTGGCGTACCCTGAATGCGGCCCAGGATTGCTCAGATGACTGACACCTTCACAGGCGGACACTCTACCACCTGACCTACATGCCACTCCACTACTTTTGTAAGCAGAGCAGTGTCCAAAATGGTCAGACACTTAAATAAATGTCAATTTTGCTAATTACATTGTTTTGATTGGCACCAATAAAAGTGGCTGATAATAGCAGAAAACTCATGCACCTCTGTGCGTGGCCTTTGAAACGACCACAGTGGCGACTTCTGGTGACAGAAAGGTCAGGGGACCAGGCTAGACCACTCACCCACTGCCTCCACCTCGTGCAGGGCTAACACCACCGGTAGGGGGCAGTGTACTCGGTTATGTGAAGTGTGCCACACGGCTGCCTCTGTGGCGCAATGGATAGCGCGCCGGACTTCTATGACATCCCTGTGTTGGCCGATGAAGAAGTGATCCGGAGGTTGTGGGTTCGAGTCCCACCGGAGGTGTGTACTTTTTCTTTTTCTTCTCTTCCCTCCCTCTCTCTCTCTCTTTTTTGTTCACACTTCAATCTAATATTTTATCATACGCCAACGTATTGCCAAACTTTCCACAATTAGGCAATCAGGCAATCAGGCAATAGATGACACCAAAATGCAATCCCAGCCTTTCTCTTTACTCTAATGTGCATTGGTGCTCAACGCACACACTAGATGGCGCCAGTGTTTGGGCTGACTAAGTATCTTACCTATATGTACTTTCTATCTTATCTATCTAGCATTCTCTTTTTTTTTGTTTTGGGGTAGAGTCTACATTAGTTGACTACACAGGAGAAATTTCAATCGCAGACATTTGGTCTTCCATATTCTACTGCTTCTTGCCCTATCCTAGTAATACCAAACGCCAGGCTAGGTATCGGCAAATAAACAATTTTAAGTCATTGGTTTGACTCGGCCAGGGTTCGAACCAGTGAGTTCGAATCCCACGACCTACCAAAACAGGAAGCCAGCGCTTTGCTTGTTGTCTTGTAATTGTGTAGCTATGTTGTTGTAGATTTGTTTACTGTGTAGTGGCAATTGTCATTGGGGCTTGGGGACCAGTGCATTAGCACTGACATGTTATTCAGAGGAATAAAAACACTTGAACAAAAACAAACACAAAAAAACAACTCATTCAGCCATCTCATCTGATACTTATGGATCTACTTTTTCCATGCTGTACATGGTCCGCGTATTATCGAATCTCCCGCATTGAGTGCAAGTAGCCTCGCTTTCAGATGTAATCAAGATCAGTGCTGAGAGATCTGCGATTGCACTAAGTGTCTAGTGAACCACTGGGAGGTGCAGAAACACTCAGTGGCACAGCTGGAATTACTTGCGAACCTTTCACACACACACAGCTGAGAGATCTGCAATTGCTCTAATTTTCACCATCCATGATTCCATGTCAGGAATCTTTTCTCTCTCTGTATCATCCTTGTTTAGAAATACATATTAAAAAAAAGCATATTAGAATAACACGTTCACAACTTTATCTGGTTCTGCATTGCGGCACACACCACTAATGCCTCGGTCACAAATGCGTTACGGCATGCTTGCGGCGATGTTAACTTGCCGCATCGGCCAGACCGTACGGTGGGTTGCGGTCACCTTATGGTGACCATATGGTTTTTTGCTCACCGCAAGCGGTTCCGGTGATTTTAAGTCGAAGTTATCTTAACTTTGCAAAATCCCAACGCTGCAGGCCCCAAGGACGCCAAAACACCATACTGTCGCCTTTTTTTGACATCAATGAATATCAATAGAGTACAATATTCATGTTTGTGTGATCAATATTAAGAAGGCTACATTTCTATATATTAAATACGTGTATAAAGTTGAAGACAACCCCCAAAGTACCTTGGGTGACCGTACAATTTGTGAATAGATAACCCACAGACCGCAACACCATAGCATTTGCATAAACTGCAATGCACACCACAGACCGCAGCACCGTATGGCGACTGCAGCATTTGTGACCTAGGCATAAACCAATTGATTGCTCGGGTTCTGCTTAGATCACTTGGGCAACTAACCTCGTAAAGATGGCGCGAGGGTGAGATTGGTCAATACGTGTGCTACATGAATAAAGTGAACGGCGTCATGGCGTCCCCTGTTGGATTAGTCCTGGAGGATGGTTGGTTGTTGGAGTTTTATATCCAGGCAACATCTAAGGTCATATCAGTCTGGGTACTGACTTGTGACAATGCGCACTCATGGCGACTTTGTAGTGCTGCCCCACTGGGAGACCAGGCCGGCCGCGCCATTAACTGATATCCCACTCAGATTATCCTGACACTGAGCCAACCAGTCCTTGCACTATCCTATCACACCGGGCGTGGTGGCCGAATCGGTAGAGCACGGTGTCATGTGCAGAAGGTCGGGAGTTTGGTTCCCAGTCGAGTCAAACCAATGACTTATACAAATTTATACTTGTCGCGTCCGAGCCTGGTGCTCGGCATTAATAAGATCTGGCAAGCATTAGTTATCTCAGTGTCAGTATAATGGACTGAGTGGGATATCGGGTCATGGTGCCATTGAGGCAGCACTATAAAGTAACCATAAGTGTGCACTGTCACAAGTCGGTACCTGTCCTGATATTACCTTAGATGTTGCCAGGCCCTATCCTAATAATGCCGAACGCCTGGCTATGTCCTTGGTTTGACTCGACCAGGGTTCAAACCCCACGATCTACCAAAACGGGAGACGGACGCTCAACTCATTCGACCATCCCGTCAATTCAGCTCTGGAGGAACTTCGTTGCAATCACATTCCAGGCATGGTTGACATTCTATGCGCATATGTGTATATGCGCATATGTGTATATATAGACACATATGTATATACGCACATATGTGTATATATAGATGCATATGTATATACACGCATATGTGTATATATAGACGCATATGTATATATATGTCTCCAGCGGTTCGCCGCTGGAATTTAAATGCGCACACGAGGGGCAGCGCACCGGGCGACAGCCTGAGCTGCTCCACCTGTCATCCCGATAAGGTGGGGGGAGGCGGCGCCTCCTTGAGGTCGGCCGGGGCGGCGCGGGGCGCTCTGAGGCGGCGAAGCGCGACTGCGCGCTAATGACCGTGACGCCCATTAAGATAGGTGGGGGGGAGGCCTCTGCCGCCCCCCCCCCCCCCCCCCGTCTGCGCCGCCCAGCTGCTGCCACTCGGCAGCCTGCGCGCACCCGAATCAGACGCCTAGAGCTGCTCAGCCTCAGCGCCATCTCAGCCTCTCCGCCCTCCCTCCAGCCCGCGCGCGTCCATCATGGCGGAGGACGGAGTTTCCCTCACGGACTTTGATTTCCTGGACTGGGCCACCCTTGCCGGCTTAAGCAGGAAAACCACCGCCACCATGGCGCAGGAGGACCTAACAGACAAGGCGGCGCTGCTGGCAATCGACCAAACAGACTTTGCGGCTCTGGACATCTCCCGCGGCCAGCGGGCCCTCCTCCGGGTGGCCCTCTGCGAGCTGGGAGACAACGGTTTCGGCACCGGCGCCAACGCGAGCCCCAGCCGGTGGGAGGACAGTCAGCCTCCCCCGGCCCAGATCGACCGCATCGCGGCCGACCGGCGGCGGCACAACACCGACAGGGCGCGGCGGGAGCGCCATGCCATACTGGAGGCAGGCACCGCATTCGACCAGCTGTGGACGTCTGCGGCGGCCGACAGGCTCCTCGGCCGAGCGAAGAGCGACAGGGCTGAGACGCCGAAACGCCTCGCCCCCGCGGGCGCGTCGGGACACATCGCCCCTCCAGCCGCCCCCGCGACTCGCCCCAGTCGGCATGGCGTCGGCCCGGACCCGCGCCACAATCTCACCGTCCGCGCAAAAAGCAGCAAGGCGTTGAGGATAATCGATTACCTCCCGCGCACTGTGCACGAGCGTATCGCAAAAAAGAGGAAAGAATACCTCCAAGTAGTCGACCCTCCCTCCGGCCTGGTACAGTTCAAGACGGAGGAGGATTCCTGCGCCTGCGTGTACTTGACGCAGGGTGAGTGGGGGGCGGCGAACCAGTGCCTGGCTGCGCACCTGCTCCAGCTGGGCGATCTGGAGCGCCAGGACATCGAGTATTACATGTCCTATACCGCCAGTATACACAACTTTGCTGCAAAATTCGAATGGCAATCGGTCATAGACTATGACACGCAGTACCGCGAGGTGCAGGCGGTGCATGGTACGGCGTGGGGCACCGCGGCCACCTGCTTAGAAATGCAGCTTCTCATCCCCAGGCAGCGCACCGCCCCCATCCAGAGAGGGCGGGACGGTCACCCCGGCGGCGGCCACGGGGGGCAGCAGCACAGGATGGGGCACACCAACCCCACCGTGGCCACCGCAGGGGAGAAAACCATCTGCCGATTATTCGCAAATACAGGCAAGTGCCCCTACTCCCCCTGCAAGTATGAGCACACGAAGAAAGAATAGGGGGAGTCGGGGGGGGCCTTGATCCCGGAGGCCTGCGAGCGGCTGCTCCCCCGGACACCCCGGCGTGCGCGGATATCATCGCCGGTTCCCGGCACGCCCTCCCTCCAGCCCAACCACCCCTCAGCAACGCTCCCTGACCTGCGCAGCGCGGTGGAGGCGCAAGTGCGCGCGGAAGTCGAGAACGGTCGTTACTTCAAGCGGGGCGGCCTGGCGTACATCACCAGCGCCCTCGGGGTGATCCCCAAGGAGGGGGGCGGGATCCGGCTGATCCATGATGCCTCCCGCCCCAGGGGGGGGTGCGCTGAACCATTATGCAGAGGGCACGGGCTACAGCTGCTCCATGGTCGAGCAGGCGGCCGCCCTCCTCCAGCGGGACGACTATATGGGCAAAGTCGACCTGGCGAGCGCCTACCGGAGCGTGCGCATCCACCCCCAGGACTACGCATACGCGGGCCTGCAATGGACATTCGCGGGCGACGCCGCCCCCACTTACCTATATGACACCCGACTGATGTTCGGCGCGCGATTGAGTGCTATAGTATTCAATCAGCTCACGCAGGCGGTGCTGGGTGTCATGCACACGCAGGGGTGGGGCGAGCACATAATAGTGTACTGCGACAATTTTTTCGTCACCCACCCCCGTCGCGGCGAGTGCCGCCACCTGATGGGGGAGCTCATGGCCCTCCGCCGTGAGCTGGGGTTCGCCATTAACTACAAGAAGCTGGTGGGCCCCAGCACTAACATCACCTTCCTGGGAGTGGAGATCGACATGACATCCTTCACCCTGGGCCTCCCCCTAGGGAGGCTCCGGGCCCTGGTAGCAGAGGCCGAGGCAGCGGCAGCGCGCCGCAGCCTAACCAAGCGGGAGCTGCAGTCAGTATGCGGAAAACTGGGCTGGGCCGCCCAGGTCCTGTACGGGGGGCGCACTCACCTCCGCCGTATCCTCGACCTCATGGGCACTCTGAGCCGCCCCTCCCACCGAGCCCGGATTACCGTGGCGGTGCGCGAGGATCTCAGCTGGTGGATCCTGTTCGCACGCAGCCACAATGGGTGCACGCCCATCCTGGACGTCGCCCCCGCCACCCCCGTCTCTACGGGCGCCTGCCTGGACGGGGCGGGTGGTTACCACAACGGGGACTGGTTCGCCCTCGCCTTCAGCGACTGGCCGAATACCCGCCTTCTTTCCATCAACTATAAAGAGGTGCTCAGTTTGGTGCCCGCGGCGCACCTCTGGGCGCACACCTGGGCCAATAAGCGAGTATACATACACACCGATAACCAGGCCGCCACCGCGATTATCAACCACAGCACCGTGAAGGGCCCCCTTGTTATGACTTACCTCCGCCAGGTTTACTACGCCTCCGTCGTTCACAACTTCAAGCTCCGCGCAATCTATTACCCGGGAATCTGCAATGTCGTGGCCGACGCGGCCAGCCGACTCATGCTGCGTGGGGGGCCGGAGCGCCTGCAGGCGGCGCTGGTGCACACCATTACGGATGACCACCGCGCCCCGCCCCCCCCGGGCCGCCCACAGCCTCACTCGGCATTTGGCACGCCCCGCGATAGGATGCACGCGGTAGCTCTCGACCGCGAGGTGGCACACTACCAACGCAGCGCCTACGCCCCCAACACCAGGCGGGCCTATGCCACACACAGATCCGCCTACCTGCGCTTCTGCGCCGCGGTGGGATCCCCGCCCGTCCCGGCCTCTTCCACCCTCCACACCTGGCGCGCCGCATGCAATACAGCTCGATTCGGCAATATTTAAACATGGTGCGCATGCTGCACAGGGAGTGGGACTTCCCTAACCCCCTGGAGGGTGACCACCGCCTGCTCACCACCCTCCGCGGCATCTGGCGCGAGCGAGGCGATGCCGCGCACCGAAAAGCCCCCATCACCGCAGACATGCTGCTAGCCATACTGCGGCACCTCAACACGGCGAACATCGCCCACGCAGCGGCCTGGGCCGCAGCACTGGCCATGTTCTACAGGCTCCTGCGGCGATCCAACCTTATGCCCAACACAGCCGCCGCATTCGACGCCGTGCGGCACCTGTGCCACTCGGACGCGCGTTTCACGCGCGCGGGTGTCAACCTAACTGTGCGCTGGTCTAAGACGAACCAGTACCGTGGCCCCACGCGCGTGATCCCGCTGCCGCGCATGGCCGCGCACCCCCTCTGCCCCACTCAGGCAATGTACCACTCGTGCGCACACTCCCTGGCGGCCCCCTGGCGGCCCCGCGGGCGGGCCCTCCTATGGGCAGGAAGGGCGCCCCTCACCGCCCCCATCTTTTGGGCTGTCATCCGCGGTGCGGTCCAGCGTGCGGGTTTTGCGCCGGTGGACTACGGCACCCACAGCTTCCGGCGGGGGGGCTCTTGTGCCCTCTTCAATGCAGGCACAACGGAGGCCCGCATCCGCGAGCTCGGTGGATGGGCATCGACGGCCTACACGGCCTACGTCATAGCCGACACCGCGGGCATCGCGCGCACCACCGGCGCCCTGGCGGCGTCGATGCCACGCGCTTGAGCCTCCCACACAAACACACTACCACTACTACCAGCTGGGACTTGGGACACTGGGCGCGTGGGGGGAGGGCGCGCCACCCACCGGCAGGCCGGCGTGCCACCCTTTCCCCCCTGCAGGTACTGGGTTCGGGGCTTGTGCGCAGGTGCGCACACTCATTGCTTGTTTGTTCACCTGTATAGTCGGACTTCAATAAAAAGTCCTTTTACTCCCCCCGTGTGTTGACGTCCATCTAAGTCTCCAGCGGCTCGCCGCTGGAATTTAAATGCGCACACGAGGAGCAGCGCACCGGGCGACAGCCCGAGCTGCTCCACCTGTCATCCCGATAAGGCGTGGGGAGGCGGCGCCCCCTTGAGGTCGGCCGGGGCGGCGCGGGGCGCTCCGTGGCGGCGAAGCGCGACTGCACGCTAATGACCGTGACGCCCATTAAGATAGGCGGGGGGGAGGCCTCTGCGGCCCCCCCATCTGCGCCGCCCAGCTGCCGCCCCTCGGCAGCCCGCGCGCACCCGAATCAGAAGCCTAGAGCTGCTCAGCCTCAGCGCCATCTCAGCCTCTCCGCCCTCCCTCCAGCCTGCGCGCGTCCAGCATGGCGGAGGACGGAGTTGACCTCTCCCTCCCACCCCAGGTTCAAAGGGGGGGGGGACACTGGGCGCGTGGGGGGAGGGCGCGCTGCCCACCGGCGGGCCGGCGTGCCACCCTTTCCCCCCTGCAGGTACTGGGTTCGGTACCCGAACATTTGACTTACTATTATGAACTTCAATCTTGAACTTTAATTATTATTCCTTATTGATTTAAATTTGCATTACATGTTATTACCTCACTGTGCGCGCATTATGATTATTGCTTTGCATTATATTTTAGCTCACATTATTGGATTTAATTCCACCGCATATTACCCGTGCCCATTGGGGCCGCGCGCATGTGCTTGTGCGCAGGTGCACACACTCATTGCTTGTTTGTTCACCTGTATAGTCGGACTTCAATAAAAAGTCCTTTTACTCCCCCCGTGTGTTGACGTCCATTAACATTTTTTTATTGAGGCTGTATTTATACTGTCCATAGCATATAAGCCTGGGTACCCAGGCTTGTTTTCAATGCTGGCCAGTTGTAGTATTGGTGTTATCTTACCACACAGTAGCTGCTGATAAGTAATTTGATTGCCTGCATTTCAGTAGCAGATAGATAGTTTGTTGGTATGGTTAGTAGCCTATGTTAGGTTTTTTGGATTTTCTTGGCATATATGTATTTTATTTTGTTCTACTCTTATTACTAGACTAGCCTACTCATATTTACATATCATATGCACATATGTATGCACAAACATGTATGTATTCGCACATGTATATATATGCATGTGTATGTATTCACGCACATATGTATGTACACACATATGTATGTATGTGCATATGTATGTATGCGCATATGTATGTATGCACATATTACACATACTTGGGTATGCAGGTATTGCAATACCTCAGGAAGTTTGATGCCCCTGCCCTGCAGAGTTGTAAACCACTGCCTTGTGGTACAGGTTCTTGACAGAACAGAATGCTAAAGGGCGCATTCCATATACGCGTAATGCGTAATGCGTTATGCGTTACGCGTTATGCGTTATGCGAATGCCAGCATTCCATATACGCGTAATGCGTAATGCGTTATGCGTTATGCGTTATGCAGTGAAGTATATAAAAAGTATATAAAAAGTGTGTGTGACTCTGTGTCTCTGTGTGTGTCTCTATGTGTGTGTCTGTGTCTCCGTGTCTCTGTGTGTGTCTCTGTGTGTGTCTGTGTGTGTGACTCTGTGTCTCTGTGCATGTCCCTATGTGTGTGTCTGTGTCTCCGTGTCTCTGTGTGTGTCTCTGTGTGTGTCTCTGTGTGTGTGACTCTGTGTCTGTGTGTGTGTCTCTATGTGTGTGTCTGTGTCTCTGTGTCTCTGACAAAGAGACACACACAGACACATATACACACAGAGACACACACAGAGACACACACAGAGACACACACAGAGACACACACAGACACAGATACACACACACAGACACACACACAGACACAGAGACACAACACAGAGACACACACAGAGACACACACACAGACACACACAGAGACACACACACAGAGACACACACACAGAGACACACAGAGACACATATACACACACAGAGACACACACACAGAGACACAACACAGAGACACAACACAGAGACACACACACAGACACACACAGAGACACACACAGATACATACACAGAGACACACACACACAGACACACACACAGAAACACAGAGACACACACATAGACACAGAGATACACACACAGACACACACACAGCAACAGATACACAAAGACACAGACACACAGAGACACAACACAGAGACACAAACACAGAGACACACACAGAGACACACACACAGAGACAGACACACAGACACACACAGAGACACACACAGACACAGATACACACACAGAGACACACACACAGACACAGAGACAGAATACAGAGACACACACACAGACACACACACACATACACACACAGACACACACAGACACAGATACACACACAGAGACACACACAGAGACACACAACACAGAGACACACACACAGACACACACACAGACACACACACAGAGACACACACACAGACAGACACACACAGCAGACACAACACACACAGAGACACAACAGAGACACACACACAGACACACACAGGACACACACAGACAACAACAGAGACATACACAGAGACACAACACACATAGCACACATAAACACAAGAACAGACACACACAGAGACACAGAGATACACACACAGACACACACACAGCAACAGAGACACAAAGACACAGACACACAGAGACACAACACAGAGACACACACACAGAGACACACAGAGACAGACACACAGACACACACAGAGACACACACAGACACAGATACACACACAGAGACACACACACATACACACAGACAGAATACAGAGACACACACACAGACACACACACAGACACACACACAGACACACACACACAGACACACACAGACACACACAGACACAGAGACACACACACAGACAAACACACACATACACACACACAGACACACACACAGAGACACACACAGACACAGAGACACACACACACATACACACACACAGACACACACACAGACACAGACACAAAACACAGAGACACACACAGAGACACAAACACACACACAGACACACACACAGCAACAGAGACACACAGACACAGAGACACAGACACACACAGAGACACACACAGAGACACACACACAGAGACACACACACAGAAACACAGAGACACACACAGAGACACAGAGATACAGACACAGACACACACACAGCAACAGAGACACAAAGACACAGAGACACAGACACACACAGAGACACAACACAGAGACACACACACAGACACACACACAGAGACAGACACACACACAGACACACACAGACACACACAGAGACACACACAGAGACACACATAGACACAGATACACACACCTAGACACACACACAGACACAGAGACACAGCACAGAGACACACACACAGAGACACACACACACAGAGACACACAGAGACACAACACAGAGACACACACACAGACACACACAGACACACACAGAGACACACACAGAGACACACATAGACACAGATACACACACATAGACACACACACAGACACAGAGACACAACACAGAGACACACACACAGAGACACACACACAGACACACACAGAGACACACACAGACACACACACAGAGACACGCACACAGACACAGATACACACACAGAGACACACACAGAGACACACACAGAGAATGGGACGGTCCAAACATGGCTCAGTTTAGCTTGCTTAGAGGGATGTTAGGACCGTCCCAAATATGAAGACTGCTTCCTCACAGGTCCGCCGCATAAACCTACATGTTTGCACCGGCTGTCCGTAATTATCAGTCGCCTCCTCCAGCCTTATATCAATGGACAAATGCGACTGATGCTATTCTGTTCGCACCACCTTGTCCCGGCTGTCCGTAATTATCAGTCGCCTCCTCCAACCTTATATCAATGGACAAATGCGACTGATGCTTTTCTATTCGCACATCTTTTACGCATTACGCATTACGCACCGATCGCTACAGGGACCGATCGGGATAATGAATTTCTGACGCATTCGCATTCGCATTACGCATTACGCGTGTATGGAATGTAGCTCATAGGTTTCAAGGCGTTTCGATTTTTTGTCGCATTCGCATTCGCATTCGCATTACGCATTACGCGTATATGGAATGCGCCCTTAAGGGAGCAAACCCTGAACAGAAAACCATGTCACTGTGGCAGCATCAAGGGCGGTGGATGTATGGAACTCCCAACATCTCCCGACCAGCCACTGCAGGGACAAATAGTTTTGCACCTGTCTGGACATGTTCTTGCTGGTGTGAAACCTCTATTTGCTCCCCGAGAGAGTACCGCTGGTAACTTGCAAAAGCCAGCAGCACTTCAACACTTTTGCAGGCAGCTTTCATGAAATGTAATACTCGAACGGACGGGGTTGCCCTCTATGGAAGATCTTCTGATCAAAAAAAATCTCTGGACTGGACACCTCATGAGGATGTCATCAAACAGGCTACCAAAGCAGATCCTCTATTCTCAACTGTCTTCTGGTTACAGAAAGAGAGGGCACCCTCATCGCCAGTTCAAGGATACCATCAAGAGAAACCTGAAGCTGAGAGACATTAAGACCGACTCAGGGATGCAACTCTCACAGCAGAGAGCTAAATGGAGAGCGGCAGTCAAGTAATGAAAGCAGTCTTTGTCGCATCGCGACCGACAGCATGTTGATGATGATGACATATTACATACCTACGTGCCGAACACACCATGTAGGCGCTGTATTTTCTGCCTTTAAACGACCATGTGAGCCTGCTCCTGGTACTACACTGATATACTACTTGCCCTATGAATAGTATGACGCCGTCTCCACATTTTATCATAAAACAGGCTATTCATGTTTGCTTGTTGTTTTATATCCTAGCAACATCTAAGGTCATATCAGGACGGGTTCCGACTTGTGACAGTGCACACTTATGGCGCCTTTATACTATAGTGTTGCCCCACTGAGATACCAGTATGTTTTCCTATGTTGTATCATCTCTGGTTATTTTGACAATGTAGGTGATATACTGTGGGCAATTTTGTTACTTTTAAATATAGTACATATATTATGTCTATAGCTTAATATAGTACTAGCTTTAAACTGTGCTGTACAACTTAAAGATAGGCTCCGCATCAATCCCTGGATAAATATTGTGTCATTATATATGTATATTCACGGTCTCTGACTATATTCAGAGACCGTGTATATATCTACATTCTCTGCTATATCCCAGACCCAGTCCTGTTTCAATATAGTGCCGCCATCTGGTGGAATCCATCTGTACCATTATCTGGTAAACCATATCGGAGGCACTATCTAATGGCAGAGTTAACAACACTCGTGGTTACATGACTCAAAATGGATGACACTCTGGTCGAAGTGGCCAAAGTTAGTAAAAACCATCAAAATTAATATCAAATGTAGACACAAAAGAAACATGCTTTTAACAGAGGAGTAGTGATCAGAACGACCCTAAATCTTAACCACCATTTGGTATTATATATAGATTATGCCTATAGCTTAAGATAGTACAAAATAATACAGTTTTTCTTATATGGCATCTTCCCTGGTTACTCGTTTGTTTGTTTGTTGTTGTGTTATGTCCTAGCAAAATCTAAGGTCATATCGGGACAGGTACCGACTTGTGACAGTGCGCACTCATGGTGACTTTATAGTGCTGCCTCACTGGAAGACAAGGCCGCCAGCACCATGACCTGACATCCCACTCAGTCACACTATCCTGACACTGAGCCAACCAGTCCTTGTCCTATCATAATAATGCTGAGCGCCTGGCTAGGAAGCGACAAGTATCAATTTTTAAGTCATGGGTTTGACTCGACCAGGGTTCGAACCCACGACCCGATGATCTACCAACACGTGAGACGGGCGCTCTAACTCATTCGGCCATCCCGTCTGGTCGCTGGTTACTGAGACAACATAGGTGATGTACTGATGGCTATCTGCTATGATGGATTAAGGTGATAACAATTAATGGGATGGCGTTCTCAGAGGTTTCAGCACCGCGGTGAAGATGGAGTAGATAGGTTTCTCAAAGCAGATTGCTAATTTAAAAGAACGAAGAGCTTTAATATCAATCACTTTTCGCAATGAGTTGCATAGAGCTGCATAGTCCGATGAAGAATCACATTTTCAAAACCAAAGCAATTTGCTAGATTTGATTCTGGTGGGGGCGTTCGGATACTAAGATACATTACAATATCTAAGTTAGATACTGATGCAGTTATTAACCATTTGTCGCAACATAGAAGGGAATACTCAGCCAATTTAATAGAACCTGTTACTGTGGAAGAGTTTTGGCATGCTTGCCAAAACTATTTTGACATGCTTACACTTCAAATATCTCTAAAGGTAGCCATTTAAAATAAAAGTTACTTCAAAGAAAAGTGAAGTAGATAATACCAATCAAATTCAATATATTTATTCTCAGAAAAATGACAAAAACTCAAAACCATCGGACTATGCAGCTTTAAGGTATACGATCAAATGACAGCATAAGGGAATGTCAACCAGACCAATACCATAGTATCTGAGTAGTACTTTGCATGTTGGGGTTTTACATCCTAACAATATCTAAGGTCATATCAGGACAAGTACCCACTTGTGACAGTGTGTACTAATGGCGACCTTAGAGTGATGTCCCATTGGAAAACTAGGTTGCTGGTACCATGACCCGATATCCCACTCAGTAACATTATCCTGACATTTACCTAACCCGCCATTGCTCTGTCTTAGCAGTACCAAGTGCCAGGCTAGGTAGCGACAAGTATAAATTTGGTAAGTGATTGGTTTGACTCGACTGGATTGACTCGAAGCCCTGACCATCCACATGGGAAGGTTGCGCTCTTACAGAGCGTCCGGTGAGTAGCGCTAATAGTAACGTAGTAGTGCTTATGGCAGATCAGCTTAACCTTCCCAAAAGTAAGATGTTATTTTTGGTGTCGCTGCACTTGGATTTGATGGTGGGAAAAGGAACAGATGGTGGTGACATTTAATTTGATATTGATATTTTATTTCCAAGTCAATGTAATTATTTAGAGTGGATTCGTGTGATTTGTGTGGGCTTTTGTTATTGTGTAGTGTTTTTAAAATATATTTTTAAGAATTGGCGTGTTTACTTCTCAGTGCAGCTGAGTAAGTGAGATGGAGGAAGATGATTGGGGCTGTGTTTGTGCTGTGCATGTGTGTGTGTGTGTTAGCGGGTTGAGAATGGCTGTGTATGTGCGGGGGGTGGAGGGGGGAGGAGGAGTGAGATGCATGTCTTATCTGATCTGATGGACATGATGTACACTCGGACGACACGTGACCAGACACATCGGAGTGGTTGCCGACCACTATCAGCAGGCAGTGATATCAGTGTGGGGGGGGGGGGGAGGAGGGGGAGAGGTGGGGGGTGATGAGGTGGTCCGCTGGTCAGTTGAGGTAGGTAGTAATGGAGTAGAGCGCTTGGGTGGATAGCGGCTTCTGGTTGGACATATACAGGGTCCGTACACATGTGAAGATATGGAATTCAAGGCTATTTCAAATTCAACGCTTTTCAAGGCTGTTTTAAAAAATCTAGGAATTCAAGACTATTTTCATTTGGATTTCAGGGGGGAAAATAATGGCGAATGACGATTTTGGACTAATTTAGATCAGGGGGTCAATTTAATGGAATTCCTCGGTCGCAGCTTCAGCTTACCCAGCGGAAAGTGGAGGAGGCTGGTGAATGTACATACACAAAGTGGTATTTTATCTAATGTAAAATATTTGTTAGGATGATTTCACTGCAATTTCCATTACCAAGAAATGTATGGCAAGAACCCTACCAAATTTAATCATCCGGAGAGATGCTATTTTCAGTGCAAACTGAATTTCAAGTATAGGGTCTATGATTGGGATATTGCGTCATGGTGGCAGCAACCCGGTCTATTAGTTGGAGAGCACTATAAAGTCACCATGAGTGCGCACTGTCACACGTCGGCACCCGTCCTGATATGACCTTAGATGTTGCCAAGATGTAAAACCCCAACAACTCATTACTGGACAGCAACCATTACTGGACAGAACCGGCTGATTGGGATCTGCTGTTAAAGCGGCTGTCACATATCACCGGATTGGAGGAAATGGAAAGAAACCGAACAACGTCTGTTGATAGTCCGGTTTGTGTCCGTACAAGTTTTGAACATGCACAAAACTTGGAACGGATGCCGCCGGATTGACGTCTATGGTTCTTGACCGGTTTGAGTTCATTTCGTCTGTTGGCTATCCGTTCATGTCCATTTCATGTCCATTTCATGTCCATTTCATATCCATTTCATGTCCGTTTCATGTCCTTTCATCCAACGGCCTTTGACCTGATATCGCAACATTTTTACACATTTTAATACATTTTGATACATATCACGCCCGAACACCACTGGACTAGGCAATTCTGTCCGTTGCTCAATCCGGTGATGTGTGACAGCTGCTTTACCTTTCATCATCCATCCATCAGAGAGTAACCGGGCGAGGTGGCCGAATCGGTACAGCGCAGACCTCCTGTGAGGAAGGTCGGGAGTTCGAATCCCGGCCGAGTCAAACCAATGACTTACAAAATGTATACTTGTCGCCATCTCTCCATGGCCCTTGGCATTAATATGATAGGGCAAGGACTGGTTAGCTCAGTGTCAGGATAATGTGACTGAGTGGTATATTGGGGCATGATTGCAGCAGCCCAGGTAGCACTATAAAGTCGCCATGAGTGTGCACTGCCACACATCGGTACCCGTCCGGATATGAACTTAGATGTTGCCAAGACGTAAAGCCCCAACAAATCAAGAAAGCCGTTGGCATGCAACCATTATTGGACCGGTAGCATGGGATCTGCTGTTTACATTTCACCGTCCCACCCACCAGAGGGGGCTGCGGTTGTCGGTTGTTCTCTGAATACAATGGACGGTATATATCCGCAGTCATTGCCACTGTTTCTATCGAGCATTTCAACTTCTAATTGTCATCTGAGACAGCTCCAGTCGTACACGCGTGGCCGGCCATAATCGTTAATTGGATTCGGGTGTTGGTGTGTGCGTTTGTGTGTGTGTGTGTGTGCGTGTCGCGCTGGTGTGTGTGTGTGGAAGTGAGAGTGTGGTTTGACCGGTGTGGGTGGGGTTGGAGTGGGGAGTGTGGGTGTTTGTTGAAGTGTTATGTCTTGGCAACATCTAAGGTCATATCAGGACGGGTACCGACTTGTGACAGTGCGCAGTCATGGTGATTTTATAGTGCTGATGTAACTCCAACGAAGTCTAACGTATCTCAACATAAGCCTAACGTGAGCGCAATGTAAGCCCAACGCAACCCAAAGTAACGGGCTTACATCGAGCTACGTCGAAAGTTTTGGGTATGTCCAAAACCTTGACATGTGTCACCATATCTCAATGTAACTCTACGTAACTCGACATAACTTGACATATCTTGACATATCTCGACATTGGCTTAACAAATGAGTAATGTATCTTGACGTATCTCGATCTAAGGGCCAAATTTCACCTACGTCGGCTTATGCTACTGCGTTACGTCGTAGTGTGACAGGGGTATTACGGGAAAGGAAAATGGGGGACCAGTAAAAATTTGGCAGAGCCTTAAGGCCCGGTCACATACACGTTAGTGGACGTAGTTGAACGTAGGGGAGGCTAATGTAGTTGAAGGTAGTTGAAGGTAGTTGAAACTACCAGCATCCATACTTCTCCAGTACGTTCCACTACGTTCAACTATGTTCAACTACGTTCAACTATGTTAGCCTCCACTACGTTCAACTACATCCACTAACGTGTATGTGACAGGGCCTTGAAACATACCCAGTACTGCCTGCTGAGACTGGAACTGTACTCTGACAAATGCTCTCCAAGCACACCTTTTCAGTTTGTGTAACTGAACATGTGAATGGAGAGTGCCACAATGGCTAGTGTGCAAGTGCAACTTAAAGGGGTTCCCTGGTGTTCCCCAATCTGTGGGGAACTATATTTAGTCATGCGGCGAAGCATATTAGGTCATGTAATGAGGGAATCCAACCCATGACATCATCAGATCATTCATATATTACATTCCAAGTTTGTTTGTAATCTCAATAGATAATAAATACATGGCGACTTTAATGATTTGATGAAGAAAAGCATTTAGCAATATTTAAATATCTGCTTTTTACATCAAGCAATAAATACACGATCTGCTTTAGAAATACACAGTGTTCCTAAATGTCCTGATATGGTGTACTTTAGTGGAATTCACAACAAATACACTTCATTTCTTGAGTTACCTAAAGATACTTGTCGCTTCATAGCCACTATTAGGATAGGGCAAGGACTAATTGGTTCAGTGTCAGGATAATGTGACTGAGTGGGATATCAGGTCATGGTGATGGTGGCTGGGTCATCCAGCGGGGCAGCACTATAAAGTCACCATGCACTGCTACAAGTCGGTGCCCGTCCTGATATGATCTTAGATGTTGCGAGGACGTACAACTCCAACAGCTTACCAACCTAGGGAGCAAGAAGAGGAGGGAGGAGAAAGATGCAGGTTATGTGGAGACATTCAGAAACATTCTGAAAAGATATTGTATATATAAAATATTTTATGGTAGATAACAACTAAAATAGCTTAAAAAGAACATCACATCAAAGACCCTATAATACTAAAACGGCTCACTCCCTATCTCTCCCATGGTAATGTAAATTTCGCAGTGCCACCTTGGGGTGGTTTTGATCGGCCCAGCTGCTGGTTGGTGTTTCACATGTAAACACATACAATTATATTATACATGAGATAGGTAAGTATGAATACACATCAATATGAAATTGCTACATCATCATCAGCATCATCATCATCACCATCATCACACATCTTTCACATTCATATATACATTTATACATATAATATAGCAACTGTTTAACCAAGAGAACAGCCAGCGCACCAAGTCGTGGGTTTGATCATTTTGATTACACATTACAGGCTGAGTGAGCCATCTTAGTATTATAGGGTCTTTGATCACATGTAATATAATAATACCAGCAGTTCACCCATTTCCTCCTTGATCTGGCTTCAGGCATATTTGACATGCATTTACGCAATCTAATAGCAACTTTGGTTCAAGATTGTCGCATCTCATTGTCTGTTATACATGATTGTAAAGGGAACAAAATACACGATAGAGTTATATGTGTTTTATGCATAAAATATGTCCCCACAATGACTACGGGCGAATCCCATTCGTAAAGGGTAACTATGCCTGGAGGCGGTTCCGGGAGGTAAGGGGTTAAAGGAAACTGAAACAAAGCTTTAGCATCCTTTCAAGTGCAGGAATGTGAAACTTGTTGAACCCGTTGAATATAATAATACACAGGGTCCATACACATGTGAAGATATGGAATTCAAGGCTATTTCAAGGCTTTTCAAGGCTGTTTTTGATAGGAATTCAAGATTATTTTTGCTTGGATTTCAGGGGGAAAAAGACAATGGTGAATGTTGATTTCAAAGTGATTTAGATCAGTGGGGACAGTTTAATGGAATTTAAGTGTTTTTAAGACTAAATACCCAAAATAGGTTACATTCAAGGCTTTTCACGGCTTTGAAATGGGGCAAATGAAGGTCAATACTTTTCAAGACCTGTCAGGCCTCGAACAGACCCTACACATATAGTACATGACAAGAGGAAATGCGAAAGGAAAACAAGGAGAATTTGATCAAAATTATTTAAGATATTCCACAGGCATTATTCACTCATTGACGTTCAGTAGGTTGGACGGCAAAGAGGTCAGAGTTCAATGAGGGTCAGGGTCGGTCTGAGTGGGAGATTAGTATCAAAATCAAGATAAGCTAATCAAGTTTCTCCCCAGTGCGTCATCACGTCCTCACAACCTCGTTTTGTTTCTTTGTGAGTTATTTTATTTCTACACACATTCCTATTTCATTCTCTCCCTCTTTTTCCATTTTTAAAGTTGCATAGTCCGATGAAAACATTAATTTTTCGAAAACCAAATGCACTTATCTAGATTTGATTCTACAAATTCAACTTAAATGCAGGTGCACTTATTAAGCATTTGTTGTTCCATAGAAGGTCGTAATAAGTCAATTGAATAGAATCTGTTACGACTGAAGTCTATGGTGTCAGAGCTTTGGCGTGCTAGCCAACATTAATTTGGCACATTTTGATGTCAAATATCTCCAAAGTTTAACCATTTAAAATAAAAGTTACTTCAAACTAAAGTAAAGTAGATTACAATGATCAACATAATATATTTATCTCAGAAAATAGCAGAAACTCAAAAGCATCGGATTATGCAACTTTAAGGGTGTAACACATTACATGAGATTCGCGATAATCACTAATTGAGGTCTGTATATATAAATTCCAGTGCGCAAGTGACAGTATTTCGCGCCACTGGTAGCCTTAAGGGTGGTGGTGCCACCGGGCCCAACTGTGAAAAGGGGTTACCCATAAAATAGTACACAACATATAAGTGATCATATAGGGAACATTCCCTTTCGCACCTTTATACTCGCATAAGTCTTATACATCACATATATAGGGATCGTTAATCTCCTATAATGTGGGATTGGGGCTCCGTTATATGTAGTCTCACGGCGTGATATGCAGTAACATGTTCAATGAGTGTGCCAACATCTAAGTCGGATCAAATCTAGGTAAATATTTTGGTTTCGAAAACTTTACACTTTCATCAAACTATGCAGCTTTAAAAAAAACACAAACAAGCATGACCGAACACGATGACCGAATCGATAGACTTCAAGCTTCACGTTCGGAAGGTCGGGAATTCGAAGCCTGGCCGAGTCAAACGAATGACTTACAAAATTGATTTTTGTCACTACCTAGCCTGGCGCTCGGCATTAGTAGGATAAGGCAAGGACTGGTTAGCTCAGTTTCAGGGGAATGTGACCGAGTGGGAAATCGGGTCATAGTGCTGGCAGGTTGGTTTCCCAGTGTGACAGCACTATAAAGTCACCAAGAGTGCGCACTATCATATGTTGGTGTCATGTGAGCTTAGATGTTGCCATGTTGTAAAACCCCAACTAACAAACAAGCGGATCTTATGAATTTACTGTGTGAAGTGGATTCCTGAATTGGTTGTGGGTAACATTTATTTACTGTCACCGCCCCGAAGACTGCTCGTGACCAGACATTAAGAGGGTGAGGCAATTTGTGACGGAAACACAAAGACGCTGTACCAGACGCAGTACGCGGGCCTCGCGTGTGGGAGATCTGGAGTTTGGTTCCCGTTCGAGTCAAACCAATGACTTATCAAATTGATACTTGTCACTTGCTAGGCTGCCACTCGGCATTAATAGGACAAGGCAAGGACTGGTTAGCTCAGTGTCAGGATAATGTCACTGAGTGGGATGTCGGGTCATGGTGCCAGTGGCCTGATTTCCCAGTGGGGCAGCACTAAAATTGATAAAGCCACCATGAGTGCGCACTGTCACAAGTCAGTATCCGTCCTGATATGACCTTACATGTTGCCAAGACGTAAAACTCCAACAACCAAAGATTATGTTCCCATCCGCCCCAACACACCGGAAGCCAGCAGATGATTACTACAGACAAAGATTGTTGTTCTTAACAAATATATGTATATACCTTTTTTGTGGTAATGTATCAGGATATATACTAACGATAGTGGCTCGTCTGAATTTAGTCGTCGGTCAAACTTACCACACACAACAATGGCCAATAGATAACGGTTATAACATTAGATCCGCACCCCCACCACACCCCACCCCGCCCCACTCTCACCCCCACCCCACGCAGCCGCACCCTCATCCCCACCCCACCCCATCCCACACTCGAGTCCAATCCCCACCCACCCTATCCCCACAGCCACCTCACCCCACTCATTACCACCACCACCCCACAGCCACCTCCAATACCAACCTTACCACCACCCCACTCCATCCCAATCCCCCACACCCAGCCCACACCCACACCCACCCCACCTCAGTCCCACGACCCTCATTCCCACCCGACAACCACCACCACCACCACCACCCACCCACCCCACTCCGCCACCACCCTCACCCTCACCACCACCCTCATCCCCCACCCCACCCCACCACCCCACCTCTACCCGCACCCCCCACCCCGAACCCGAAGTGACTCTAAACAACAACAACAACAACAACAAAGAGCGCAGCAGACGACACAGTTTTGATGTGGTTATCTTATCAGTCTCCGAGATGGATGGACAGATAATTTCATTGCGGCCCCTCGCAGCCATCTGATGACACAGCGATGGTCAGCTGGGTTAATTCGATTGCCTGGCAATCATGACAGCAAATCCATAACGGTCGTGTGTTTTTGCCAATCACAAACCATGGCATGTTGACATTTAATTTGTGTTAACCCGCTAACACACACAAAACTATATATATATATATATATATAGTCTTCACACACTGTACTGTCTGCTTTAACTTCTTTTCCTCTTCGTTGTCTCCGCCCCCCCCCCTCTCTCCAAACAGACAGACTCTTTAATGTAGATATCCGTAGTCTGCAATGCTCTCTCAGACAAGGAGCTACATTGGCACATAGGGGCCGTAATCAATTAACACCACCCGGGCGACTCGGGTCAGCCGAGTGGTCAGAATTTCAAATAGAACCCAGCGAGTGGAGTCGACAAATACACGTGCCATGTGCAAAACGACCCGACCCCAGTAACCCACCTCTTGGCTGGGGTGGCTAGGAGTGATGATGTCACATTTGCGCTGGTACCATCCTGCAGGATAACAGCCACCCGTACCAGTCATACATATTTTTTGTTTGTTAATAACATAGATTAATGAAATGGAAATATAGCTAAACTATGCCATCATAAAACACTCTAAAGCTGTATTCACACGGGCAAAATCTAAAGCGATCTCCAGGAGGCGAATCATATGAAGCGATTTAGATGCGCGTTCACACGGACACTGCGTGAGGCGGAAGTGGATATCTGCGCATGAGCAAGTCCAGGCTAACCAGCGCCATTTTGGGTTCGACGACGAAGGCACCAGAGAGTGTGGGTTCGACCTAGATATGTATTTAATTAATCGTATTGGTTTGGAACGGTCAAAACTTCTGCTGGGCAGTGAAACCCTAAAAATAAATGATGAAAAAAATATCTGTGCATAGATAGCAGTTTCATTAATTAAATTATATAATATGCGCTTTTGATCGACCGGAAAGTCAACAAACTGAAGTGTCGACTGCGCATGCGTGTGACGTCCTAAATCGCTTCATATGCGTTCACACGGGCAAGATAAAACGTTTCAACATAGATCGCTTCCTGTATACCACCTAGCGAAGCGTTTTACATTAAACGATTTATATGAATCGATTCAGCCCTAAAACGCCTCACCGTCGCGTTCACACGGCAAATGTGAGTCGCAGTACGCGAGGCGTTTCGCGTGAGGCGTTTTAACTCGCCCGTGTGAATACAGCTCAAATCCTATTTTGCTGTAGTTATATCGGTTATTAAAAAAAAGAAAAAAGGTTTTGGATTAAGCCACCATTTTTTCCACCCCGAGCGTGGAGAAGCTTATTCGATATTCGACCCGAGTCTGTAGGATGTGCGCATGCGCCAAAATGTAGCTCGGGTGACCCGAGTTGATTAATCGATTATGCCCAGGAAGTCTATATAGTCTAAATATATAGGACCCTATATTTCTATTAGTACGCTACTCTTGGAATGGCAGGAGTTTGGGTTCGAACCCTGCTCTGGGCACAAGGTTCTCTTTGCTGCTGGCATCATAACGAATTATCCCGCAAGAGAGAACCAGTCGTCGGCCCTACCCCGGTATTGTCGAGCACGAGCGACAAGGTCAGTGACAAGTGTCAATCTTCGTGTAAATTTTAAAAGAATTTTTTTTTTATTCAAACGGTATTTATTCTGCCCACAGTGATTAAGCTCCTTTGAGGGTGCTTGTTTTCATCGCTGGACAGCTATGAAGCTGGTTTGATATGTATATTTTTATATTTTTATGTTAGTTTCTATGCTAATTCTGCATGTCTCTTATCATTTGTTCTTTGAGAAATTGTTGGGTATTTATTAAGATCTTTTATTGATCTTGCTATTGGGGGTTGTTTGTTCCAGGTTTTGGCGGCCATAGCAAATGTACTCCGTTCATGGATTTTTCTGTTGCTTATGACTTCCTTTCGGACTGGGGCATCCATGTGCCTGGTATTTCTTGGCGCAGTCACAGTGTGATCTGGATGTGTTGTGTAGTGGTGAGCAAGTAATTTAAGTTGGAGTTTAACTCGACCGGGGATCAAACCCACCACTTCCAGCATGGGAAGTGGGTGCACTACCCGTTCGGTTGCATGTCTCACGAGTGCTTTCACTTTTTAATGGAGCACCTCAAACATGCGCACAAACTTTCCTTGACCTATGAACCTGACGTCATGGTCGAATCAGTTGAGCATCCGTCTCCCGGTTTGGTAGATCGTGGGATTCGAACCCAAGGTCGAGTCAAACCAATGACTTAACAATTGATACTTCTCACTTCCTAGCCAGACGCTCGGAATTATCAAGATAAGTCAATGATGGTTGGCTCAGTATCGGGATAATGTGACTGAGTGGGATATCAGGTCATGGTGCTGGTGACCTGGTCTCCCAGTGGGGCAGCACTATAAAGTCGCCATGAGTGCACACTGTCACAAGTTGGTACCCCTCCTGATATGACCTTAGATGTTGAAATGACATAAAACCCCAATAATCAACCAACCTCTGGTGGCTCTGCCAACACATTTATTGCAACATGACGGTATTAGCCGTACCGTGTGTGAATCTATATATGCAACGAGCAGCTCGCCACAGCCCGCCATTTGGCACTGTTCCAGCAATGAGCATCTGCGTCATCGCATCCCAACTGCATATACAGTGTCCACACACATAATGGCCAATCCTATATAGCGGTCAACAAGGTAAATGCGAGGCAACTTGATACAGCGGTCTATTTGATATAGTGGTCAATTCTTTCAACGGTCATTTCAGCTCAGTCACAACTAGCTCTTTAGTGACCAGACGGGATGGCCGAATGAGTTGAGCATCCGTCTCCCATTTTGGTAGATCGTGGGATTAGAATCAATGGGTAGGAACCCTGGTCTAGTCAAACCGATGACTTAAAAATGTATACTTGTCATTTCCCGGCCAGGTGCTAGGCATTATTAGGATAGGGCAAGGACTGGTTGGCTCAGTGTCAGGATAATGTGACTGAGTGGGATATCAGATCATGGTGCTCGCAACTGGGTCTCCCAGTGGGGCAGCACTATAAAGTCGCCATGAGTGCACACTGTCACAAGTCGGTACCCTTAGATGTTGCTAGGACGTAAAACAACAACAAACAAACTAGCTCGTTCCATCTACAACCAATACGGCCACTTCGCTATCCGACCATAAATTTCCGAGTTCCACAGCGATATAGATAAATGTGGTATCATTGTACATTCTACGTCATCACATCTAAGTACATATTTCCCATGGTATAAACCTTCATTGTTAACTATAAAAATTGTGTTCGTTTTTATTCTACTTCTAGCACTGTAATTATTTTAATTTCATTGTGTGAGAGACAACGAAAATGAAATACACCTTTTTTCTGTAGGTTTAAATTAAACAATATTGGCATATTCGGATTTGCTATGTACAGAACACTGAAATTCAACGAATCAAGTTCTATAAATAGAGCATGACAATATTTAGGGTTTGGGGGGGGGGGGTTCAAACCAATGGCGGATAATCAAAAACCCACAAGAGTAGAACAAGGATTATCTCACCAATCAAACTAACACTTGTTAGTACATCAGTATCTTCATACTTAATCTTTTATTCAAGTAATGTAACCTTAGGTCTGCGAATGATGAGCCATTTCCCTATTTGGTTACTAAAAACTAGAGTAGAACAAACATTATCTCGCTCATCAAACTAACCCTGTTAGTACATCAGTATCTTCATACTTAATCTTTTATTCAAGTAATGTAATCTTAGGTCTGCAAATGATGAGCCATATCCTTATTTGGTTACTAAAAACTAGAGTAGAACAAACATTATCTCGCTAATCAAACTAACCCTGTTAGTACATCAGTATCTTCATACTTAATCTTTTATTCAAGTAATGTAACCTAAGATTAGCGCATGATGAAACATTTCCTTATTTGGTTATTCAGACAAAATGGCATTGGGTCCAGTGGTTTACTGCTGGCTATATGTTGGAGTGAAGATGAAGTCATCTATATGTATATATATACGCATAAACAAAATAAAAGGTTTCCCTTCCCAGCAGCAAATCGAAATTCTGGCCATAAAGCGGTGCCTGCATTGGTGTGTCGGTCACCCATTAAAGCCTGGCGTACAGTGTAGATTCTTCAATGCAGTTGCTCAACTGTACTAGTTTCTCGTTGATATCAGTTGCATCGTGCCTCTTCCTCTCAACTGCACATTGTGCGTTGTGCATAGCTCTGACGACTTTTGCGAAACTGGTTGTAGGTAGGCCCTATTAGGGTGGATAGTTGGAAGCATATTAGGGAGGCAAACCCCATGTAGTGAGCACTAGTGTCGGGTTCATCCGCAGGTATTGTAGTCATACGAAGGTGGGATGACATACATCAATATTAATACTCGCATAGTTAGTTATATTACACATAATTATTAAGTTTGTTTGTTTGTTGTTTTACCTCCTAGCAACACCTTAGGTCATTTCAGGACGGGTACTGACTTGTGACAGTGTGCGCTCATGGCGACTTTATAGTGGTGCCCCACTAGGAGACCAAGCCACCACAACCTTGACCTGATATCACACTCAGTCATATTATCCTGCCACTGAGCCAACCAGTATATATATATATGAATATATATATACACATGTAAACTGCCTAAAATGAGAGTCACGTGACAATGGGAGTTTATATATACAGCATATATCTGTATGTATATATATATATATATATATATATATGTATATGTATATGTATATATATATACAGGTCTGTATATATATATATATATATATATATATATATATATGAACTCCCTATAACACGCTATCTGTAAGAGGCTGGCGAAGCGTGACGTAGTCAATGGAGCCCCACGTGATGAACCACGTGACAAGCCACACACGGCACGGCTTATCATCGACGGCTGCAACCTCTAGCGCCGGACGCTCAGATTCGGTACCGCAACCACGGCTCCACCTGGCGGATTGAATGCGCCCAGGCCCTGCCCGACACGGGTGGGACCTGTCGGTATTCTGATACTCTCCCCGGATACACATCCGGGCAACACAGTCGGCGTGAATAGCGCCATGAAACTTGCACAGCCGATGGTTTTTACTTGTTTTTTTTTGTGTTTTTTAAAAATATAGATAAATCCATTTGATTGGTCGTTATAATCTACTTTATTTTACTTTCAAGTAACATGTATTTTAAATGGCTAACTTTGGAGACACTTGAAGTGAAACATCCCAGATTGATTTTGGCAAGTAGGTCAATATATTGACACTATAGGCTTCAGCGATAAATCTTTCTATTAAACTGGCATATTTTTGTTTTTTGTTTTTTATTGTTTTTTATTGAGGCTGTATTTATATTGTCCATAGCATATAAGGCCAGGTATTCAGGCTTGTTTTCAATGCTGGCCAGTTGTAGTGTTGGTGTTATCTTACCACACAGTCGCTGCTGATAAGTTATTTGATTCCCTTCGATGCAGCAACAAATGCTTACTAAGTCACCTAAGTGCACCGATCTGTTCTTATCTAAAGCCCCGTTCACACAGGGCCGTTAAGTCCCCTCAACTAATTCGCCTTGTCTAGTTCGCCTCACATTCGCCATGTGGATGCTACACTGAAGCGAATTAGGGCTAGGTCGCCTCATCTAGTTCACCTCAAGTAAACCACCTCGCGAGGTAGTCTAGATGAAGCAAACTAGCTTAAGTTGGCCCAACTTCCTTGTGTGGACAGTAGCGGATTAGTTGAAGCGGCCTAAGCTCATGACACGCATGCGCAGTCGAGACCTGAGTTTGTTGATTTTCCGGTCGATCAAAAGCGCATATTAAATAATTTGGTCTATGAACCGGCTAGAGGTGCACAGATATTTTGTTCATGATTTATTTGAAGGTTTTCACTGCCCAGCAGAAGTTTTGACCATTCCAAACCAATACGATTCAGTCCATACATATCTAGGTCGAACCCACACTCTCTCATGGTGATGGCGATGAACCAAAACTGGCACTGGGTAGTATGGACTTGCTCATGCGCAGACATCGATTTCCACCTTAAACCGACCCAAGTACTGCCTGTGTAGACATGACACACTTTCACGCCTAGTTATCTAGTTCGCCTTATCTAGTTCGGCCTAAAGTTGTGCTGTGTGAACGGGGCTTAAGTTTGATATATAGGATCGAATGTAGCTAATTATTTTGTTGAATTCCTTTGATTTCGAAAATGTGACGCTTTCATCGGACTATGCAGCTTTAAGTTTAAGGCATCTGTCGGTGGAATATGAGAAATCAAGTTTTAAATCCCAGTTTAAAGTCGCATAGCTCAACGGTTTTTGAGCACCTGCCATGGTGATTTTATTAACCATTACACTACCTAGGGTCCCTGATGCAATCACCCTATCCACGCATACCTCCCAATACTAGTGATTTTTTTAGTTTTAGTTATACAAATTGAGCAACAAATCTCATCCCGCATCTTGCCTCACCCTATAGATGAAACACATAACTGTCCATATTTCTTGGAATACATAGTATCGCCAACATGTTGCAACACTGATTTAAAGTAAATTTGATTAATGATCCATATTTAATCAAGTACTCATTCACACACACTACCTTAGAATTTCCACAACATTTACTGCTTCGAATATTCACATCAAATAAATGTAATAACATAAAATGCATATATTTGATTAACCATCAATGTTTTGTTCATGTGGTTTTGTACAATGCTATTACTAGGTAGCAGCATTATATTCCTTCAGTTGAGACTATCAGGTAGTCTGTAGGGACTGAGTAAATGGCAGGGGGCGTCTTATCCTGAGGGGGCATCTTGCCCCACCCTACTCTAGCTTTCATCAGTGCCTTTAATCATCAATTCCGGCTAAGCTAAAGCTAGTGGTGGCCCTAATAAGGCTAGCAGGTGACATGGTTTTCCTATGCCCTGTGTGTAGAAATAATTGCATCCACTACAATCAGGTAGAAGTAAGCAACCGGTATTGGGACAGGCAGCACCTGGGCCACATTCAGTGGGTGCCTCGGAGGTGCTGCGGAGACTTCTCCGCGACTGTTTGTGGCCTATTTGCGTTCAGGGTGCATCTCAGAGACGTCTCGGAGAAGCCTCCCATTTCAGACAGGAGACAAAAAGCGCTCGAAAATGGCCACCGTATTAAGTGGTTTCAGCCAATCACAGCACAGCCTTTCCGTTGCAAATGGCCACCGCCTATGGGGGGCGGCCATTTTCGAGACAACAAGCTGCTTTTGACGTTCAGACTAGCTTGACGTCAGGGTCATCTCCGAGGCGCCTCCGAGACAGACCCTGAACACGGCCCTGTTGACCAGCTGCACTTTGCTTACCTGTCCCCACCGGCAACTGTGCTCCAAGCCGCTCTAGCTGCATCACACAGATCCTTCCAGAAACAGCACACACTAGAGTCGTCTGACTGCTTAGCATAATATTTGCATAAAGGTGAACATTTATACATACACATAAACATGTATTAGGATCTCTATGGTACCTTGTATTACCACATAGGTGGCCATCAAATTATGGTTGAAGCTCAACGTTTCGTTGTTGTTGTCTTTGTTTTTTTGTTTGTGTGTGGTAAATATGTTTATTCTGCTGAATAAATCTTTTGTCAGTGCCAAAGCACTGGTATTCCAGACGTTTTTCAATTCAGTTTGAGTTTGTTGAGTTCGATATTTGGATGAGAAACGGTTGTTTCCGATGTGGTGTCAGCATAGATATATATTCAGGGTCCGTACACATGTGACGATATGGAATTCAAGGCTATTTCAAGGCTTTTCAAAGCTGTTTTTGATAGGAATTCAAGATTGTTTTCATTTGGATTTCAGGGGGGGAAAAACAATAGCGAATGGCGATTTCAGACTAATTTAGATCCGTGCGGTCAGTTTAATGGAATTTAAGGCTTTTCAAGACTAATAACCAAAATTAGGTTAAATTCAAGGCTTTTCAAGCACTTGAAATGGGGCAAATGAAGTTCAAGACTTTTCAAGACTTCCCAGGCCCTGTATGGACCCTGAATATTGACCAGTGACGTCACTCTCACGTAAAACACACTTGAGGAATGATCTGGTTGGCAAAACAGAGCAGATTGGTGATGATTTGTATAGAAACCAGTCGGGAAATACTTTAATTTAATTCATCATTTTAATAACACAATGCCAACTAGTTACTATGGCCTTTGATGCATTAACCATGCCTTCTGTTCTAAGTACATTAGAATTGTTGTTTTGGTTGGTTGATTGTTGGAGTTTTACGTCCTGGCAACATCAAAGCTCATATCAAGATGGGGACCAACTTGTGACAGTGCGCACTCATGGCGACTTAATAGTACTGCCCCACTGGGAGACCAGGCCACCAGCACCATGCCCTGATATCCTACTCAGTCACATTATCCTGACACTGAGCCAACCAGCCCTTGCCCTATCCTAATAATGCAGAGCGCCTGGCTAGGAAGCGAAAAGTATCAATTTTAAAGTCATTGGTTTGACTCGACCATGGTTCTAACCTGTGGCTTCGAATCCCACCACAAATATATGATTGTGAGCTTTCTAATTTACTGAGTGTCTATTGGCACATATTGATTGTCTGCTCTTACATGTAAAAGCGATGGTTTGAACAAAAAACAAACATTTCTCGCCCTGAATATGGCCTATGCTGCCGACACGGCGTAAAGTAACCACCATTCAATCAATCAATCAATCGAATCCCACGATCTACCAATTTCTATCAATTTCTCAACTTTATGCCTATATAAATAAACACTGCGCATTGGAACCACCACATCCACAGTTAAATCCTACTAAAGCAGTTTTTGCTCAGATTTTACACAGGAGTGTCATATTAACCCCTACTCTGGATAGGGGTGAATCTTTCATCTGGCATGACCCCCCCCCCCCCCCAATAGCCGATATCTACCTTTTGTGTTGGAGGGGGGGGGGCATTAAACAAACAAGCAAACAAAAAGATTCTTTCATGTCGCTGTAAATATAAAGCGTGTCTATTACACAACTCACTATGATTATGAATGCCTCAGTGGCAGACTGTTGTACACAACGATGCACTCTCAGTATGAGGTTCAGTAGGGCTGGGAGGATGTAGGTGTAGGTGGGGGTGGGGGGACGTGGGGTGGTAGTGGGGGTAGGATGGTGGCAGTGTGTGTAAGGAACTCTTTCCAATCAGGGCGTATGTGATACCGACAATGGAAAAAGGGATGGTGAGCTGGTCCCATCTATTTGCTCACACTGGCTCGTGCAGATAAGTTTCTTATTTGCACGAGCTACCAACGGTCACGTGACTTTGTGCAGCAGCACTATTGAACTTGTTGCACACTGCTATGACTATTTACACTGCCATCTGCTTGGACAAACAGACTCAAAATCTATATTTATCACTGTGATGTGTTTGTTGCGACAAGTTTGTCGTGAATGGTAATGGCATGCGCTGGCTTTTAAGATTGCATGAAAGAAAGACTTTTTCTCCGAAGCCCACTCTTTCGCAAGCTGTACCTACTGCCCTCGCTAAGACAGTAGAAAAAAACTACTCAAGCCTAAGTGCCAATTACTCACAAGCCCTACCCATCATCTTCAAGTTTCATCAGCTTATTAAGCTCATCTCATCTAATTCTTTCCTGCCCACAAGTCCTACCATTACCAATCATCTTCAAGCTTTGTCAACTTATCAAGTACATTTCATCTAATTCTTTCCAACCCACAAGGCCCACCAATCAACTTCAAGCTTTGTCAAATTATTAAGCACATCTCAGCTGATCCTTTCTCACCCACAAGTCCTACCATTACCAATCATCTTCAAGCATTGTCAAATTATTAAGCACATCTCATCTGATTCTTTTCCACCCACAAGTCCTACCATTACCAATCATCTTCAAGCTTTGTCAACTTATTAAGCACATCTCATCTAATTCTTTCCAACCCACAAGGCCCACCAATCATCTTCAAGCTTTGTCCAATTATTAAGCACATCTCATCTGATTCTTTTCCACCCACAAGTCCTACCATTACCAATCATCTTCAAGCTTTGTCAACTTATTAAGCGCATCTCATCTGATTCTTTCCCGCCCATTGCTTGTTCACGTACATTGCAAAATGCTTGACCTGTATATATATAGCAGTGTTCTGAAGACCAGTTCCTCGGAAATGAAAGAGATTAAATGATCCTACTGAATGAGCTTTGTTTGTTGTTCTTTTATGTCCTAGCAACATTTAATGTCATATCAATACGGGCTATATATTATTTTTTCAGCACTGAAATACAGCCCTTTCGACTGTTCTTCAAGGCTGGATTATTTACACAAAGATTTGCGTGGGGAGTAAATGTTATGATGCACAGTGACCGTGATTGTAATATGATGTCCAGATATGAAGATAATGTTACTTATTACAAAAATGTTCCCTCCATGCAGCAGGAAGAGGGCAAATTGAGTGGGAGCATCTATTAATGTTTACTGTAACTGTAAATGACGACTACTTGTTACCACGAGACCGCTGGGCAAGCACACCAGCCATTCTGCATACATCATGGACACCACCTGCACTCAGGTTGAGTGACAGGTACCCCTATTGGGCGGCGCCCCTCCCAGGCTGCAGGGGGTGTCTGATTGGCTGTCTGTGTGAGCCCAGACACCTTATTCTCCTTGCACTTGCTATGCAGACAGACACTCACTCTAGAAGTACAGAAAGAAGCAGTTCACCACTGAGCTGTGTGCAACAAACATTGGACTCAGGTTCAATGGGCTGTTGGCACTGATTTTGATTGAGCAAGCAGGAACCATGTGTGTCTGTGTAGCTGATTGTAAGTGAGTCAGAGTGGCAGGTCACTAGTATGTGAACAAGAGTTGTAGCAATAAAGCTCAACCTTATCACTGTCAATCTTGCGTGACTTGTCTTCCCTTTCGTCCTTATGAGTTCTTTTGACTACTTTAAAGGTGGGGACTGGCAGACAGTTGTCAGAAACCGCCTGAGTAGTAGCGAGTATGAAGAGTTGTTGAGACGGCCATTGACAAACTTTTCATAGTGTTTATCTGGGGTAAGACAGCCCGGTAAAGTGCAAGTCACACCTACCCAGACTAGCCCCGGATTTTAAGCTGGACCACTCCCGGACCACTCCCTTGGACCACCCCGGACTGCCCCGGATAAAATTGCTATTTTTGGTTGTATTTGCCTCGCTCTCACACCTACTCGGACGAGCCATGGTCCACAACCACGGATTAGTCCCAGATCAGCCCCAGATCAGCCCTGGACAACCCCCGGACAACCCCCAGATGACCCCCAGACTACTCCCTGATAGCCCGGAGTATAAAATGACCCGGACTGCCCCAGACGAGACACGGACGACCCCCGGACAACACACAGACTACCCGGATGAGTCACAGATCACACACGGATGATGCCAGTTAACCCCAGATTGCAATATTCCCCGAATCGCCCTGGATGTTTTAAACATTTTAAAACATCCGCGGCCGACCCCAGATGATGCCGAATCACCAAGGACCAGCCACAGATCACCATGGACCACCAAGGACCAGCCACGGATGAGCCACGGATCATGCCAGATCGCCATGGACTACGCCAGATCATGGGTCGGGGCTCGTCTAGCCCCTGATCCGGGTAGGTGTGACCTAGGCTTTAGTGATTGCAATGCATACCTGGGTGTCAGTAGAGGTTGGCTTTTGGATCTCCTCTCAATCGACAACAAAAATGCTCGGCTCCTTGATCTAAGCTAAAAGGATTGCTTACTAAGAGATTTATGCTTACCTTCTCCAGGATCTTCCTAAGTCCTGAAAGGCTACAACTGTTTGATTTAATCAATGAAATCATGTCGCCCCTTCTGAAGAACAAAATATGGACTGTGGGATGGATTCAAACTTATCTCACCTTCCAAATTGTGTCATCCCAGATCCAGTTAACGTTGCTCTCATCTGATCACTTCCTTTCCCATTTTGTAGATGTCCTGGTATCCCCTGTTAAATTCCTAGTAAATATGAAAACACGTTGTATCAGGGATGAAAGATCTTCGAGTTTTGTTTACAATCTGCCATAGGCTTAGTACTGTTAAAAGAGACGCAATGGCTGAATCGGTCGAGTGCAGGCTTCCCATGCAGGATATCGGGAGTTCGATTCCCAGTCGAGTCAAACCAATGACTTACAAAATTGATACTTTTCGCTATGTAGCCTGGCGCTCAGCATTGTTAGGATAGGGTATGGACTCGATAGCACAGTATCAGGATAATGTGACTGTGGGAAATCAGATCATGGTGCTGGTGGCCTGGTGTCCTAGTGGGGCAGCATTATAAAGTCACCATTAGTGTGCACTCACACAAGTCAGTACCCATCCTGATATGAGCTTAGATGTTGCCAGGATGTAAAACTCAAACAAACAAATTATGTTAAATAAACGTGGAAGATTCACTGGGTGTCACATTTCCACTTTTATTTTTGTCAGAAGTGACTTTGACTTCTTTTATTTCTGTTGTATGAATAGAAATCACGGTATATTCTCCCACCTTCCAATACTGTCTACACACTTCCAGTATGCCTGTTCATCGCGTTCCAATGAATATATAATGGGCTACAGTTGGGTGTCATGTGACCCGTTGATGTTTGCCACTAAAATCCCTTGTTGCACTAGCTACCAAACACCTAGCTTCTTGTGTCATGTAATGTAATCAAATATGGTACACCCACACACGGATGTTGGTGCTGCCACCTAGGGTATACAGTTGAAAGCGAGTAAATATATAAAGGTTTACTATTTCATTGAGCACTCTTGGGCAACCATCACGTTTGTGAGCCAATGGAGCTCGCAAAAGAAAAGTATAATTTGTTCTTTCCTAGGCTGTGGGTAAAACAAACAATTAAAAGCCTTCCACTTTTGCTCTGAAAGATCTTGATACTTATCTTATATCCCCAGAACATCCTGTTCTCTTTGCACTATGTCTGTTTCTCTCTCATTAGGTCGTCAGCCATACCTATAACAGGATTTGGGCAGGTAATGATATATGTTTCTACCATTTTAATTGCCCTTTCCCTACATGTTTGATCCATGCTAGTAATGCTGGTCCCACTGAACCTTGATATTTGTCTAAAGCCTAAGACCAATCTGGATTGATGTATTCATAAAGCCTAAGACCAATCTGGATTGATGCCTCCCTAAATCCTAAAACCAATCTGGTTTGATGTCTGCTTAAAGGCTAAAACTGATTTTGATTTATGTGCACATTAAGCCTAAAATCAGTCTGGATTCATCATCATCATCATCATCATGCTGTCAGTTGCGATGCGACAAAGACTGCTTTCATTACTTGACTGTCGCTCTCCATTTAGCTCTCTACTGTGAGAGTGATGTCCATGAGTCTGTCTTAATGTCTCTCAGCTTCAGGTTTCTCTTGATGGTATCCGTGAACCGGAGATGAGGGTGCCCTCTCTTTCTGTAACCAGAAGACAGTTGAGAGTAGAGGATCTGCTTTGGTAGCCTGTCTGATGACATCCTCATGAGGTGTCCAGTCCACCGGAGATTCTTTTTGATCAGAAGATCTTCCATAGAGGGCAGCCCTGTCTGTTTGAGTATTTCCTTATTTGTCACTTTGTCCTTCCAGGTTACCCTCATGATCGAATGCAGATGTCGCATCATGAAGGCATGCAGCTTTTTCACCTGTCATCTGTACACTGTCCAGGCCTCGCCTCCATATAGTAGGGTGGATAGCACAATTGCACGGTAGATCTTGCCTTTGACCCGCATGGACACATGGTCGTTGTTCCAGAGTCTCTGGCGTAGTCGGCCGAAAGATGCGCTAGCCTTGGCCATCCTCCTCTGTATTTCAGCATCAATACATCCATCACTTGATATAGTGCTTCTGAGGTGGGCAAATTCCGGAACAGAGTTCAGCTTGTTTCCGTGAACCATGATATCCTCCTCTCGGGTTCTTCTAGAGTTGGGTTGGTACAGCACCTCCGTCTTCTTGATGTTAATCTTCAGGCCAAACTTTTTTGATGCATCGGAGAAAGCGTCCACTATTTTCTGGATCTCTTCAGCAGTGTGGGCAACCAGTGCACTGTCATCTGCAAATAGCAGCTCTCTCACCAGTGCATTTCATGAAAGCTGCCTGCAAAAGTGTTGAAGTGCTGCTGGCTTTTGCAAGTTACCAGCAGCACTCTCTCGGGGAGCAAATAGAGGTCTTACACTGGCAAGAACATGTCCAGACAGGCGCAAAACTATTTATCACCGCAGTGGCTGGTTGGGAGATGTTGGGAGTTCCATACATCAACCGCCCTTGATGCTGCCACAGTGACATGGTTTTCTATTTAGGGTTTGCTCCCTTAGCCTTCGGTTCTGTCAAGAACCTGTACCACAAGGCAGTGGTTTACAACTCTGCAGGGCAGGGGCGTCAAACTCCCTGAGGTATTACAATACCTGCATACAACAGATATCAGTCTGGATTGATATCTCCTAAAAGCCTAAAACAAATCTGGATTGGTGTATGCTTGAAGCCTACAATTAATTTGGATTGATGGCTGCTGCCTAACAACCACTCTGCCCGTCCTGATATGGCCTTAGATGTTGCTAGGACGTAAAACCACAACAAACAAACAACTACTCTGATTTGATGTCACCTTAAAGCCTAAAGCTTATTGTGGATTGATGTATGCCTAAAGCCTAAAATCAATTTGGATTGATATCAGCTAAGGCATAGAGTACATCCGGATTGATGTCAGCTTGAAACCTAAAATCAATATGTATTTATGTCTGCTTAAAGCCTAAAACATACATGAATTGACGTCATCTTAAAGCCTAAAAACTCCATCAATATGGTTTGATGTCGGCATAAAACCTAAAAGTCTAAATGGTTTGATGGTAACTTAAAGCTCAAACACCTCAATCTGGTTGAAGTCCAAAATCAATCTAGATCGGCTATTTATTGAGCAGACATTGGTGGATAGAGACAGAAGGAAAAGAAGTGACATAATTGAAGTATTTAAAATTATGAAAGGTTTTGATAAAATAGATATGAACCAATTGTTCACCTTGAATAAAAGAGAAGGCAGTCGGGGCCATACTCTCAAACTAGTAAAACCCAGAGCCATTTCAAAGTTAAGGCAACACAGTTTCTCAAACAGGATCATAAATATATGGAACAGTCTCCCACAAAATGTTATTGATGCCGAGTCAATAAATTCATTCAAGAACAGATTAGAAAAAGCATGGGCTGATGATCCAGGGAAATTTGACCCCTTATTCACCCCATGGTACTAATTATTCCTTGTGTTGCATATTTACTTGCACTCAAGCAAAAATGAGAGACAAATAAGTGCTCACACTTCCTGTCTACCATTCGCTATTTCGCTATAGATATCCGATGCTGTGGCTTCTACGACCTTCTCTTTGGTTGCTGGTTACCTTATCTGCCGGAGGGTGTATACACAATGGGAGGTTACCAGTAGTGATGGCTTCTAGATAACCTACACAGCCCCACAGATTTGTCTACATTTTTGCAATCAACCTAACCAAGCAACCCCTCGCCAGTAACGAGCGAACATCACGTGGTGTTTCTGGTCACGCGCGTGACCATGTCGATACCCTCGTTTTGAATTTCAAACATTGCAGGCATGGTTTGCCTGCTATATTTTCATTTTCGATAGCTGGATTTTCTCTCTCTCTCTCTCTCAGTCACTATATATGAATTGGTTTCCATGCCATGTTTTATTGATAGGGCCTCTGTATTTTGTTTTCGATTAGGATAGGGCAAGGGGCAGTGGAATGAGGAAGACCAATCGTCCGCGATTGAAATGTTCCCTGCTTAATCAACTAATGTACACACAAAAAAACAGAAAATGTATTCTCAAAGTCAGTGTCTATTGTCAAGGTCATGAAAGGCCCACAATACGATCGCCTGTTACACTGCTGGGTATGGCGTGACTCTGCAGTTCGTCAATTAACTTCACAACATCAGGTCCCATTAATTTCCACTCATTTGATGAGCCTACTCCTTTGGCTCATAGAGGGCACCACCGACATTAAGGCGCCCCTGCAGCAAGATGCCATTCACTAAGTTTATTCAAGGCACTATGTGTCTATTCACCAAACAAAAGATTATTATTTTATTATTAATAAAAGGATGTTAAATAGCATATATAATATCACGTAAATTAGATTCAGTATTAATTATACGCATTTAAGTTGCGTAATCCGATGATTTAAAATTTCTCCTCTATTTTGGGATTTAAAAAATTAGGTTGATGGTTATTCTCTACCATACTTTTACTTTGAAATAACTTTCATTATACATGGTTAGCTTTGTGGAAATATTTGAAGTGAATAGCATGCTAAGTTAATTTTTGGCGCGCATGTCAAATTTTGATGTGCTTACCAACATTATTTTGGCATATTTTCACTTTAAATATCTCGAAGGTTAGCCATTTAAAATAAAAGTTACTCCAAACAAATGTAAAGTCAATTTATTAGTTTTCAGTTCTTTAAGCCCCAGTCACACCTACCCGGATCAGAGGCCGGACGAGCCCCGGTTTTAAACTTAAAATGTCTAAAACATCAGGTGGGTCCGGGGCATTTTGCTATCCAAGCTCGATCTGGCATGATCCGGGGGTGGTCCAGGTAGTCCGGGGGTGGACCGGGGGTGAACCGGGGCCAGTCCGGGCTGTCCGGGGGTGGTCCGGGGGTGGTCCGGGGGTGGTCCGGGGCTGTTTCGCCTGGATGAGCCACGTTTCAGCCACAGTTTAACCCGGACCACCCCCGGACTTTCCCGAACTACCCCCGGCATAGCCGCGGACTGCCCGGATAAGACCCGGACGCCCCAGATCAGCCCGGATCACCACGGATCAGCCACAGATCGCCCCGGACTGCCAGGTTTACCCCGGATCACTTGTACGGGACTAGTCCGTGGCTACACTGGGGAGTCCGGGGGTGGTCCGGGGTGGTCTGGGGTGGTCTGGGGTGGTCTGGGGCGATCCGGCCTCTGGTCCAGGGCTCGTCCAGGGGCTCGTCCGGGGTCTCGTCCAGGAAGGTGTGACTGCGAGGCAAAAAATGACGAAAACAGCGATTTTATCCTGGGCGGTCTGGGGCAGTCCGGGGCGATCCAGGCGATTGGTCCGGGGGTGGTCCGGCTCAAAATCCGGGGCTCGTCCGGGTAGCTGTGACCGGGGCTTAAGTTTGGTTTTATTTTGCTCGGGTTTATTTTGTATACAGAGTCGACTGCATTGGTTGTGGTGGGTGGGTGGGTTGAGAAGAGGTGTTGCTGCGACGGTGGTCCATGTGCGAGTGCGTAGTAGGAGGGTCGCTTGTGCGAAGTTGGGGTGTTGTTTTTGAGGGTGGTTTGTGATTGGCCGTAGGGGTTATAAGGTTGCCTAGTGGGGTGGCTTGTTGGCGTGATTGGCTTGTTGGTGTGATTGGCAGTTGGGAGGAGTATCTTAGCCGTCCTCTGCACCCCTAACAATGACAGCAAATGAGTGCCACCGGCCATTTGTTCATCTTACTCCTTGCCCCACCAGCTTATTCCTTTGTCCATCTTCTGATTTGTTTGCTGGCATTTTGTCTCCCGATTCCATACGTCACAGCGTCAATATAATGGAAATATGTGATAAAGCAAAAAAAAGGACAACCAGAAAATATAATACTCAAGTGTATATGAATCCATTCCGGTAAGATATTACTCTGTTCTTTCAGACAAGGGCAAAGGTATGCATACCCCCTGAGGTAACTTGATTGTATATGGCGGTGAATCAATACACACACACATGTATCAGGAAACACAGCAATGTGTCTTTTGTCCACCATATAAACTGGGCTCCATTGACAGTTCCTGCATCATTTCCACCGTTAACTGACCCTAAAAGTCGGTGGAATGAAATAGTGCCGGATAAAGTCTGCTTATGCAGTGGATAAAGAGTGGGACAAGCACAAGGCGCGGTGACCGAATCTGTAGAGCACGGGCCTCGCGTGTGGGAGATCGAGTTTGGTTTCCAGTCGAGTCAAACCGATGACTTATCAAATTTGTACTTTTCGCTTCCTAGCATGGCGCTCGGCATTAATAGGATAGGGCAAGGATTGGTTAGCTCGGTGTCAGGATAATGTGACTGAGTGGGATATTGGGTCATGGTGCCGGCAGCCTGATTTCCCAGTGGGGCAGCACTATAAAGTCGTCATGAGTGTGCACTGTCAGAAGTCAGTACTCGTCTTAATATGACCTTAGATGTTGCCAAGACATAAAACTCCAACAACCAACCAACCAACGGATTAGCCCAAAGAACGAATACAACTGATCTCCTTTTTCATGGCGATTTGGTTAAAGTTGTTGAAGTGTTTGTAATATTTACCCAAGTCCAGAAATAGGCAAACCAGTGTTCTTTATAGATCTGACTCCCTGGCCTCTGCACCTTCACGCCTTCTCAGTACTTTGTTGGGAGGAGGAGAAGGAATAGAAAAAAAAAAAACGGTGAGAAACAGGGATACATTTATTAACATTTCAACAGGGAGCATCAAGATACACAAACCTATTATGTATGAAGTGATTTCTTTTTTGCGCTAAAAGATTATTTTAATTCCATGGGGGGAAAAAACTCATCACCCAACACTTGCTCTGGTCATTTAATATTCATTGCTCACTAGGCACAAAGAGACAGCAGCATAAGTTTGGGGGAAGACACAATTTATTTCAATGTCAGCATATGTCTCAGCCTGCAGGCTTATCAGGGTAATATCTCAACTGCTGTTTGTTGAATTTGTTTCAGAGGCTGAGAAAGTATGACACAGAGTGCGCATATTTGCATTAAACATCCCTTTTTTTTACCAAGAGCTTAATGTAAAAAAACAAAAACTTAAACACCTGTTTCGTTAATGACATAATAATATTGATGTATTAAGTCGCGAGGCCTGGTATTGAACAATCAGTCACAATAGAGATTTAAGTTATATGACTTTTAGATTATACTTTTATAGCAAAATAAGCATCACAAACTACCTTACCCAATTATGGCATTAATCAATTTTGAGGCGAGGGGACTAACGCCAAAGGACATCTAAAGAAACTTTTCATAAATCGATCCGAGAGATTCTGTGAATTTTCATTAATCTTTTTACCTCACTTTCGTCCAAATTCCATTTTGAAAATCTTACCAATTGTCTCAAATATAAATGATGATAACGAGAAGGGATACAGAGATGAGAGTGGAATCAAAGTGGAACTCATTACCCAAGGAATACATGTATATATATATACACATATGTATATACATATATATACACATATATATATTATATATATATATACACATATATATATACATATATGGCCAGAGTGACAGCGCCGGCAGACAAGTTACAGCATTTGCAGATAGATGGCGACACAATCGGTCCAGTTGCTTAGTAGATGAACAATTAATAACAGATCAGTGCAGTAGATGACTTAGAATATAATATGGTTTGAAAGTTTCAAATTAATTATACCTGTATAATGCTTATACATCGAATATATATAGATGCATAACGCTTTATATATATATATATATATATATATATATTGTTAATGCTACTTAGTACCAGATTTGACGTGATGGGTCAGTTTTTCAACAACAAAAATTGCAAAGAAAAAAATCAAAGAAGAAAAAGAAAATCTTTGGGTGGAAAATAGTTGAGAGGGTTGGTAAAAAAGGAACGTGCGGCGGGTGAGGTTTGATGCGTGACTTTGCCGCCAGGGGCGAGTGTGGTTGGAGTGCACTAGGAGATGGTGGGCAGAGTTCACTGATAGACATATACGTCATCCACAGTGTGGTAGCTGGCCAGCCATCCTTCGGCATGTGATGGTATCTGGAAGGTGGGTGAGTGGAGAGAGGGGGGACGGGAGTGGGAGGGGCAGTGTGGGAGGGGTAGAATATGGGGAAGGGGATGGGAAGTAGGGGAGGTGGAAGGGGTGGGGAGGGGGAGGCGGGAAGGACAGTGGGGGTAGGAGGAGGAGGCAGGCTGGAGGGAGAGGGCATTTGGGGAGGGGGAGATGGTGGGGCAGGGGATGAGGGGGGTGGGGGGAGGGGAGGGGCAGTGGGGGAGAGGAGGGGTAAGGGGATGGGAAGTAGGGGAGCGGGAGGGGGGAGGCAGGCAGGAAGGACAGTGAGGGATATGGGAGGAGGAGGCAGGCGGGAGGAGGAGGGGCAGTTGGGGAGGGGGAGATGGTGGGGCAGGGGATGAGGGGGAGGGGAGGGGCAGTGGGGGGAGAGGAGGGGGAAGGGGATGGGAAGTAGGGGAGGGAGAGGTGGAGGTGGAGGCGGGAAGGTCAGTGGGGGAGGGTGAGGAGGAGGCAGGCGGGAGGGGAAGGGGCAGTTGGGGAATGGGAGAGGGTGGTGGAGGGGGATGAGGGAGGGGGTGGAGTGAGAGGGATGGAAGGAAGTAGACAAGTAGAGAGTTGCCGCTAGGGGTGCTTATTGTCGTCGTCTACTGCCGCAGTTCACAAATAATTTACCTCAGGGACTTGTGAAATAAAATAATGGTCAATCAAATAACCACAGATGAATTTGAATAATATTGTTCCACAATCTACCAATACATTACTGTTATAATATTCACGACACAGAAAGTGCATTTTGTTTGTATGGTAAAATATCTTTTGAGATAAACATATTAGGGTGTTCATTATAATTAAACTTACTTTAGTTTAAGGTAACTTTATTTTAAATGGCTAACCTTTGATATATTTAAAATGCAAACATGCAACATTGATTTTGATGATGCACGCTAAAATTCTGACACAATTGGCTTCGGTAGTAAGAGATCCTATTAAATCGACTCAGTATTCCCTTCTGTGTTCAACAAATGTTTAATAAGTGCACCAGTATCTACATTTAAGTTATATATATAGAATCAAATTAATCTAGATAATAATTTAGGTTTTTTGAAAATTTGATGCTTTCATCGGACTATCCAACTTTAATTCCGATGAAGCATCAAATTTTCAAAACCAAAACTTACATAGATTTGATTCTACATATTTATCTTAGATACTGGTACAGTTATTAAGCATTTGTTGTCACATAGAAGGGCACTGGGAGTCAATTTAATAGAACCTGTTATTGCATAAGCCTATTAGATCAGAGTTTTTGTGTGCTTGCCAAAATTAATTTGCCATGTTGTCACTTCAAATATCTCTAAAGTTAGCTGTTTAAACTAAAAGTTACTTTAACCTAAAGTAACGTAGCTTATAATTATCAATTTTATGTATTTATCTCAGAAAATGACAGAAGCTCAAAGTCATAGGACTATGCAACTTTAACACGGACCTGACACTGTGGTTCCTCTTTTCCCCGCCAGGTGTGCCCGAGGCGATCATGTGTTCCCGGTGCCGGTCTAAGGGGGACAGTTCGTGTGAGAAGAACCCGCCGGAACCCACCAGGTGTCCCTCAGCCTCCGACGTCGAGCAGTACTGCATTGTGGCAAAGGAACTTCACAAGAACGGTGCGTACCCAGCTTCTCCTGCCTCGTGCTATACACAGTAATATAACACAGAACTAAGGGTTGGTTGGCTGTTGGAGTTTTACGTCCTGGCAACCTCTAGGGTAATATCACAACAGGTACCGATTTGTGTAAGTGCGCACTCATGGCGACTTTATGGTGCTGCCCCACTGGGAAATGAGGCCGTTGGCACCATGACCTGATATCCGACTCAGTCACATTATCCTGAAACTGAGCTATCCAGCCCTTGCCCTATCCTCCGCTAATTAAATACGATAATACGAGTAGAATATTGGATAAATAAATAATACCTCCTGTCGAAGATTTATACCTGTATAATATACCTACTCTTATAGATTATATTTCACAATTTTATATATCAATCATAATCTAACAAATCATCATCATCATCATCATGCTGTCGGTCGCAATGTGACAAACACTGCTTTTATTTCTTAACCGCCGCTATTTCGTGTGGTTGTGCATTTCATAAAAGCTGCTTGCAAAGTGTTGAAGTGGTGCTGGCTTTTGCAAGTTACTAGCAGCACTCTCTTGGGGAGCAAATAGAGGTCTCACACCGGCAAGAACATGTCAAGACAGGCGCAAACTATTCGTCCCTGCAGTAGCTGGCCGGGAGATGTTGGGAGTTCACCTTCATCACTGCCCTTAATGCTGCCATGGAAGCATGGTTTTCTGTTAGGGTTTGCTCCCTTAGCCTTTGGTTCTATCAAGAACCTGTACCACAAGGCAGTGGTTTATAACTTTGCAAGGCAGGGGCGTCAAACTCCCTGAGGTATATTAGCAGAAAGGTACTGCATTACCCGCATACTCAAATCTAACAAATAAAGACCATTTAAACCAAGAAAACAGACGAGCAGTTAGCCTGCTTTGCAGACTTAGCCGGAATCAGTGTGATAATCTATGTATGCCTTGCGCTCAGCACTTTGCTTGCATCGATTCGCTGGCTATGGCCACCAGGGGCCATATTCATGAGCTCGGGGTAGCGCTACCCTGAGGCTGTAACCGGGGGGTACGCTACCCCCCCGGCTAATGGCGGAAAATCCTTATTCATGAGCTCGGGGTAGCACTACCCTGGGGCTCTATCCGGAGGGTACGCTACCCCAATTTCGACCCAGGGGTAAGCCACTATCCCAGGGATAGTGAGGTGTGTGTCTGAATCTATCAATGCGATCATATTGATAGATTTAAAGCAATAAGTGAAATTATTCAAATAACCCTAAATCCGAAGCGAATTAATCTGCCCCGCATGCGGCGTTATGCATATTGTCAATCGACGAATGAAATAAACAAATCGCCCCCCGCAGCGACTCGAATCCAACTGTCAACGTCAATAAATATGGCCGCCGCCGTCGCCGCCGAATCGGCGGGAATTTCTTAGCCAAAATCTATTAAATGCTGTCATATTTAACAGAATTACATACGCAATAAGTGAAATCTTATCAATTTAACCCTAAATCCGAAGCGAAATTCACGCTGCTGGCGCAAAGGCGGCGATATTAATATTTTCGAATCGACGAATGTAAAGTAAACAAGTCGCCGCCGAATCGGCGTGAATTTCTTACGCCCTAATCTATTAAATGCAGTCATATTTAACAGAATTACATACGCAATAAGTGAAATCTTATCAATTTAACCCTAAATCCGAAGTGAAATTCACGCTGCTGGCGCAAAGGCGGCGATATTAATATTTTTGAATCGACGAATGTAAAGTAAACAAGTCGCCGCCGCAGCAGGGACTGGAGGGAATTCCCAAATCTATAAATAATCGAACGGGCAGCTATCCGCACCGGCTAGTGCATTGGTGAATACCCATTGACCCAATTAATCTCCTCCGTTAACCCGTGGGATACCTACCCAACGGTTAAGCCTACCCTCTGGCTAAGCGTACCCCGAGCTCATGAATATGGCCCCTGGGCTTCCCTAGGCTCCTCAATCAACCAGTGCCTTTTTGTATAACAGCGGGTAATGCCTACAATCCGGAGTGCTTCTCTTTGGCTGATAGGTTCAAAATTACCCCCCCCCCTCCTCACCCTGCCCTAACCACAGCTGGGCTAAAGTTGTCGTTCTGCGTCATTAGCATTTTACATTAAGTTCCATTGTAAATTAATATACGATCAATGAGTATCATGAATTAAAGTCAATGGGTACCAGGAATTAAATTCTTCATATTAGATTTGGCCTGGGATTTGGTTGATTATTGGAGTTTTATGTACTGGCAACATCTAAGGTTATATCAAGACGGGTACGCACTCATGACGACTTTATAGTGCTGTCCCACTGGGAAATCAGGCTGCCACCACCATGACCCGATATCCCACTCAGACACATTATCCTGACACTGAGCTAACCAGTCTTTACCTTATCCTATTAATGCCAAGTGGCAGGCTAGGAAGTGACAAGTATCAATTTTATAAGTCATTGGTTTGACTCGACAGGGAACTAAACCTCCAATCTCCGGCACGCGAGGCTCGCTTTCTACTGATTCGGCCACAGTGCCCAGTTTTGGCCTGGCATGGCCAGTTCCATACTCCGAACACATTCTCTTCAGTATTACACATATAGCCAGTAGTATCATTTAGGTGGCACAATGCTAATTCTCAAATATACATTGTGTTCAGCTGTGTACTGTTTCATTTTATATGTTTGTATTTTCTGAAAGGTATTATAATTGATTTGTATCTGAATACCAATCTAATATGGAGGTATATTATTAGCTTTACATAGAAAGGGTGTGTTAATAGCTATATATGAAAAGGGTGTATTATTAGCTAATAGAACACAATCCCAAACACCACCTTCCCTTCATCAGAATTTCATTTGGTACAAATTCAGCACCCACGGTACGTGGGCGGAAATTCGTTATTACTGTTCTCGGTTTGTTTGTTGTTGTTTTATGTCCTAGCAACATCTAATGTCATATCAGGACGGGTACCGACTTGTGACAGTGTGCACTCATGGCTAATTTATGGTGCTGCCCCACTGGGAAATCAGGCCACTGGCACCATGACCTGATATCCTACTCAGTCACATTATCCTGACACTGAGCTAACCAGTCCTTGTGCTATCTATTAATGCCGAGCGCCAGGCTAGGAAGTAACAAGTATCGATTTTAAAGTCATTGATTTGACTCGACCAGGAACCAAACTCCCGAACTTCCGCATGCGAGGCCCGCGCTCTGCCGATTCGGTCACCGTGCCCGGTCCGCTCTTCTCGGAGATGCACATGTGGAACTGCTGAAGATTGAGAGTAAATTAAAGCTGCATAGTCCGATGAAACCATCAGATTTTCAAAACCAAAACAATTATCCAGATTTGATTCTACATATCCAACTTAGATACTGGTGCACTTATTAAGCAGTTGTCACCACATAGAAGGGCATACAGAGCCAATTTAATAGAACCTGTTACTGCAGAAGCCTATGATGTCGGAGTTTTGGAGTGCTTGCCAACATTATTTGTGGATGGCTGTACTTCAAATATCTCAAAAGTTAGACATTTAAAATAAAAGTTACTTCAAACTAAAGTAAGGGAGGCTATAACAATCAATTAAATATATTTAACTCTGAAAATGACAGAAACTCAAAACCATCAGACTATGCAACTTTAACTGACTCGACAACAGTGTCAAGCTGAAAAACTTACTATTATTACACAATAACTGAGACTGTTTGGTTGTTGGAGTTTTACCTCCTGGCAAAATCTAAAGTCATACCGTCCTGATATGACCTTAGATGTTTCCAGGATGTAAACCTCAACAACAACAAATCTAAAGTCATATCAGGACGGGCAAACTAACTGAGACTTTTGTGTACGCCATATCTGCATGTACCTGAGATAATTAAAATAACTGGTTGGTTGTTGGAGTTTTACATCCTGGCAACATCTAACGTCATATCATGACGGGTACGAACTTGTGACAGTGCACACTCATGGGGATTGTATAGTACCTCACTGGGAGACCAGGTCACCAGCAGCATGACCTGATGTCCCACTCAGTTGATCACATTATCCTGATTATGAGCCAACCAGTCCTTGCCCTATCCTAATAATGCCAAGCGGCTGCATGGCTGGGAAGCGACAAGTATAAGTTTTTATGTCATTGGTTTGACCCGACCAGGTTCGAATCCCACGATCTACCAAAACGGGAGACATACGCTCAACTCATTCAACCATCCCGTCTAGGAACGTAAGGGAGAAGTAGTGCTGGTGGCAAAGGTTTGCTTAGCAGCCAGAGTAGTAAATCTAAAAAAGCAACCCGGATTTGACTATTTGAATGGCAGCTTCAGCCATAAGCATAAATGAGAAGGGTCCACAGCGAGGAAAGGAGGAAAAACGAGTGACCACTGTCCCATATTGAGCATATCCTTGCAGGATGAGTTTCCCATTCTTTAAGTACTGGTACTGATATTGTGTGATTTTAAACAGAAGTCGATGTAGATAAATTTAAAATATACTTCAAGGACGTTAATCTGTGCAAAAGATACATGAATGTGTGACTATGTCTGAACAAGAAACTACTAAAACAATAATGGACGTATTCGACTGGGACCTTTCCATAATTTGAATCAATCAGAGTGGTTCTTTTCGATTGCAAATGGCTGCCCCCTATGGGGGCCACCATTTGCAATTGGGGCAGCCATTTGCAATCGAAAAGAACAGCTTTGATTAGCTGACACTGAAAGCTGTTCTCAGCCAATCAGGGCTGTTCTTTTCGATTGCAAATGGTGGCCCCCATGGGGGGGCAGCCATTTGCCAGGTTCAGACGAGTTCAAACGTGGCCGGTTGTCCCTCGCCTTTCAGCACTGAATATGCTTATGGCATAAATAGCGTGATGACAAGTAACACAACCAGTGCATTTGAACTCACTTGAGCACATTTGAACTTGGCCCAGAGCATTGGAACTCACAGGAGCGTATCCTGGCTCACCGAAAAGAAAACTCAGTGAACCAGACTAGCGAGCAGTCTGATTCCAACTGGGCATGTGCCCAAAATGGTGTCGAAAACAAAACAAATGCACGCGTCAAGTGAATTTCCCAGCACAAATGAATATATTTAGTACACAGCTGTCCACAATTATGCAATGTGAGAGATTACACATCTAAATTAAGGTCCTTGAAGTATATTTGAAATTTATTATACTTCCACCCATTCTTAAATTACACAAAATCAGGAGTTAAAGAATGCGAGAATCACCATGAAACTGGATGGTCAAAAAGAGGTATGGGCGCATCGCGCTGTTGACTCGACTTTCGCTTCGGCCTAAAATCGCAATTATCGGCCAGAACGGCATGGCAATCACTAGGTTGGAGCATGTGTTACTCTTTGCTTTGCTGTGGGGAGACTTTTATAGATATTAACCAGCAATCTTTTGCATAATGTTGATACAATATTCTTCTTCATCTGGGTCCTCAAATCTTTTGAATTTGTCAACTAGAAATTTGATGAAAATTACTTCGAATTCTTTTAATTTCTTTAGTTTATCAAAAACCTCTGCAAACCAATAAAGTTTTAGGATATTCATCTTTAAAACTACCGTATTCATTTTCCGATACCTGTTTTCTATCTATCGGCCAATTTTCATGAAGATTGATTCATTAGCAGATGCATTTTAAGGACGCACAGTAGTTGATGTCAACACAGTCTCTCACCCCAGCCACTGACTTCACCCAAAGATCTTACCCCTGCTTGCTCGAATTTGGGTCACAGCTTTTAGCAGTTTTACTATAGAACAAAGGGGCCAAAATGGTACAGATTTTCCCAACTTCAAATCGACATAACTTTCCTGCTATTTACTTTAGAAAATGATATGGCTACCATGACGAAGTTCAATTCAAGCTCTTTCCATTGATATATGTTCCATTGAGATCAAATGCATTCTTAAAAAATGCACACACACCTACAATGAAGGACAGTGATGACTTATTTCTCCTTCTTTTGTACGGCCCGTTTTTGGTGTATGTCGGTTTCTGCGCATGAAGCCTTCATATACCCATCTTGATATGACCTTAGATGTTGCCAAGATGTAAAACCTCAACAACCAACCAACCTTCATATGCCCCCAGAAGTCTGTTCTAGATTCCCGCTCTCACCCAAGACACGTCCGATGGCTTACTCTGGGCGATATTAGGTGTGCTTTGCATTGGAGAGAAGCATGCATTCTGGCTCCTCCACGTCCTCACACACTTAACAATTGACGGCCGCGGGATCGATAGACCGAGCACTAAGCAGTGTAAATACTGGCATTTTTCCATTTCATTCTTCCTTCCTCAATCGGACTGCTATATTTATTATGTTTTGTTTGTTTATTGGTACATTAGTTGTCTAAGCAGGGGAAATTTCAAACGCAGACGATTGGTCTTCCTCATTCCATTGCTCCTTGCCCTATCATAATAATACCGAGCGCCTGGCTAGGAAGCAACAAGTATCAATTTTTAAGTCATTGGTTTGACTCGACCAGGGTTCGAACACGCTATCACACGATCTACCAACACGGGAGATGGACGCACTAACTCAGTCGGCCATCCTGTCTGGTTATTAATGAGATTAAAGTGGAATAGTCCGATGGTTTTGAATTCCTGCCATCTTTGGGAGATAAGAACATTAAATTCATTGTTAATCTGAAGTGGCTTTTATTTTAAATAACTAACTTTGGAAATATTGTAATGTGAAAACAAGCGTGTCAAAATTCTGACAGCATAGAATTCAGCAGCAACATTTATGTAAATGAGGGAGATGTTTGTCAAATGGTCCAATTCAACTGTCAGAACGCAATCTTCGCGAGTCCCTTTCTCATTGTGTGAAACCATTTGAATTATAAAGGATTGTTTCAACAAAATCCCCACCCCCTCCACCCACAACCAACAAAGCAGCCCAACAAGGTAACCAGCAACAAAATCTAAGGTCATATCAGGACGGGTACCGACTTGTGAAAGTGCGCACTCATGGCGACTTTATAGCACTGTCCTATTGGGAGACCCGGCTGCACCATGACCTGATATCCCATTATCTTGACACTGAGCCAACCAGTCCATGCCCTATCCTAATAATGCCAAGCGCCTGACTGGGAAGTGACAAGTATCAATTTTGGAGTCATTGGTTTGACTCGACTGGGATTCGAACCTGTAGGGTCGAATCACACGATCTACCAAAGCAGGAAACGGACGCTCAACTCATTCAGCCATCCCGTCTGGGTTTTTTAACAGTTGGACTATGCAACTTTATGGTGGTTATGAGAACTTTAATTCAACGGGAAACTTGAAGAAGACGAATTTGTTTAAACAAAAAACAATCCTCGCCTTGATTCTATTTCCTTCTTCCTTATTTAAAAAAAAAGAGGGGTTCTTTCAAAAGATTGCTGTCAAATTAAATAGCGTCACCCTTCCAGTACCGGACTTCGCAGTGCCTGAGGCATCTCCTGTAGTCTAAATGGAAGAAACATAAAACATCACGAAGGAAGTTCAGCATGTCATTCCAGTTGCCTGCAGGGAGAGATACAAGCCAAACAAGAAAAGAATACATTACACCTTTTTATTTTCTGTGTTCTGTTGGTGTTTGTTTGGGTGTTTTTTAATCTGTCAGCGAAGCGATAAGGATGGGACCTTCTTACTTCTTACTTCTTACTTCTTGTTAGTTTGGACCCGGAAGTTGGAAACAGTGATTTTGAGAGGTGAACGCTGATTGGACGAGAGCGGAAGATTCTAATTGGCTGGTTGAGAAATGGGACCTGATTGGAAGGTCCCGTGTTGGCAGATCGTGGGGTCGTGGGTTCGAACCCTGGTCGAGTCAAACCAATGACTTAAAAATTGATACTTGTCGCTTCCTAGCCAGGTGCTCGGCATTATTAGGACAGGGCAAGGACTGGTTGGCTCAGTGTCAGGATAATGTGACTGAGTGGGATGTCAGGTCATGGTGTTGGTGGCCTGGTCTTCCAGTGGGACAGCACTATAAAGTTGCCATGAGTGCGCACTGTCACAAGTGGGTACCCATCCTGATATGACCTTAGATGTTGCCAGGATGTAAAACAACAACAAACAAACTGATTGGAGGGTTTTGAGGGCATGTTCCTCCCCCCCCCCCTACTCCTCCTGTTTTTGCCACAATGATCAGGACTGAGCATGGGGACACTTAGTTACATCAATAGTAGAAAGTATTGAGTTAGTGGAAATGAGGCATTGTTCATGTTAGTCCTAATATGGGTAATTGACGACAGGGCCGGAAAGGGATAGTTCATTCGGTGGCCACTGCTGCTGCCACCTATCGTCGTCTGCTGCATTCATTGACATTGTTTCCTCAGTACTACATCCACCACCTAGGAGCTTCGAACCACCTTTGGTACTGATCAATTGTCGCCGCCTATCGGCTATGCCCGTGTTATTCTACCGCCTTCGTGTGCTGCCACCTAGCGGTTTTACATCATCCAGGCGCTGACATCAGAGGTTGTTCCCTGCTCCAATAGTCAGACGCCGCTTGGACACAAACCCACGAGGTCGAGCCGATCACCAAACTTTGCTGCCACCCACCCCTCAGCTACACAAAGAACAGAAGATTGGTAGGGTTGAGATACCAAGTGTCCTTTCCGGCCTGTGCATTGGGTTCCATATTTCGTGATGATTAAAAGCATAAAAGTCTAGGTCGGACTCCTAATCTGAAGGTCAGTGGTTCGATTCCCCATGCCCCCACCTGCCAATTTGGATTTCCGGCGCTGTGTATAACTTACAGCATCATCAAAGGCCAGTTGCTCCCATACCATCTCAATGTGGTGCGGTAGGTTAAAAATCCCTTGTGTCGGTAAAAGTGTAGGCTCGGGCTTTCTATCGACAAACTGTCTAAAGGTGAAAACAAGTCTATTCAGACTTATCCATGATAGGCAGTATAAAACTTCAACAACAACAAATACCACTTCCGGTCTTGTCATTAATTAGTTAAACAATGTAAACGGAAAGAAAACTTAATAATTATGTGAAGGACTCGCTGCTGTATGTGTGGAGTGAGGGTGGATGGAGCACAGAAAATTCACCAGTACTCAGGATTGTCGATTATGTACTTAAAGTGGCAGGTTTGAGGTGCATGCATTTAAACCTACGTTAAAGGTGCACAGTCCGATGAAGGAACCAACTTTTCGCAATCAAAACATTTACCTACATTTTATTCTACATATTCAATGTAGCTACTATGGCACTTATTATATTAAGTATTAGTTGTTCCATAGAAGGGCATATGAAGTCAATGTAATATAGCCTGTTACTGCTGAAGCCTATGGCATCAGTGTTTTGAAGAGCAAGCTAGCATTAATTTACTATGTTTCCACTTTAAATATCTCCAAGTTTAGCCATTTATAATCAAAGTTACTTCAAGCTGATATAAGGTCGATTATAAAAATGAACCTAATATTTGTGTCTAAGATAAAGTCAGAAATTCAAAACCATCGGATTATGCAACCTTAATTAAAAGACTTGCACACGATTAAAACTTGACATTGGCATGCTCTTTTCTTAAAGTTGATTAATCCGATGGTTTCGAGTTTCTGTCATTTTTCTGAGAAAAAGATATTAAATTAATTGTTATAATCTACCTTACTTTAGTTTGAAGTAAGTTTCATTTTAAATGGCTAACTTTTGAGACATTTGAAGTACAAACATGTAAGATTAATTTTGGCATGCAGGCCAAAACTGTGACACCATAGACTTCTGTACTAACAGGTTTATATTACATGGCCACAGTATTCCCTTCTATGTGGCAACAAATGTTTAAGACATGCATCAGTACCTAAGTTAGATATGTAGAATCAAATTTAGATAATTGCTTTGGTTTTGAAAATTTGATGTTTCATCGGACTATGCATCTTTAATATAATGATTTGTCAAATTCTTAGAGATTTTTGGCAATTGTGGGGGTGGGGATGAGTAGATGGGGGCTACAGCCCCTGATCCCCCACCCCCACCCCCACCGCCCAACCCCTGCCCGGTGCATAGTGCCCCGACATGCCGAGTACAATAAATAACTCCATCCTAGCTGCACGCTGCATATCTAGCCTTAATGGCTCTGTCACATTATGATGCATCACGCAAGTGCATGGCCAATGACTAAAATGACTTTCAAACATCGAGATGCGTTGAAGTAGAGTGTATGTCCAACACATGGCCAACGTATGGCTAACGTGCCTCCCAGTGAAAAACACTCACAACACGCTCACGGTACGCTCACAGAACGCCGGTGAATGTTATATACATAATTCGCTCACCCGAAGTATGCCTTATACGTTACATACGTCAAGAGATGGTGGAGGAATGCAAAACATACATTAGACTATGTTATCCATACATTGTCAATATGTTGTCAATATGTTGTCAATACGCGGACTGTATGTTTCCACAGGCTCTACGTCCAACTGGCGTAGGCCAACGTAGTGCTACATAGTGAACAACATTTTTCTAACTTATGTCTAATGGACATCGAAGTATGTCTAATGTATACATAGCGTATGCCTGACATAAAAGCCATATGTTGTCAAACGTCGAAAGTTTTGTGCATGCACAAAACTTTCGTGACCCCTTAATGAGTGATGCCTTATAACGACGAACATCGACGTACATCGCCATATACCAACGTATGCATAACAAATGCGTAACTTTCAGGTAATGCATATCGAAGTACACCGATGTATTGGCACAAAATCACCTACGTCGGCGCACGCTTGCACCTTCCGGTAACTCCTGCCTAAATATAATAAATAACCCCATCGATGTCCTGGGTGGTCTATTGGGGACCAGTGCAATTCTCCCAGCATAATATATTTCCTCAGGGCCCACCACTATTCACGATGTGCCCTGGTTGCAGGACACGTGTTCTAGTTGCAGGACACGTGTCCTAGTTGCAGGACACGTGTCCTGGTTGCAGGACACTTATGGAGGCCAGTAGAAGTCAATGTGTGTCTTCTGGTGTATTACTATTAGTAAAATTGCTAACATTTCCGGCCACCCCGTTGTACTAAGTGCATCATAGTTAAGTAAACACGCCCTATGTGAAGAAGCACTGCGCCATTCAGCTGTGTTGATATAACCTTTGGCTATGGCATCCCTACTTAAAGTTGGTTGGTTGTTGGAGTTTTACATCCTAGCAACATCTAAGCTCATATCAGGACCCGTACCGACTTGTGACAGTGCGCACTCATGGTGACTTTATAGTGCTGCCCCACTGGGAGACCAGGCCAGCCCCAGCATGACCTGATATCCCAGTCAGTCATATTATCCTGACACTGAGCCAACCAGTCTTTGCCCTATCCTAAAAATGCCAAGCGCCTGGCTAGGAAGCGACAAGTATCAATTTTTAAGTAATTGATCTGACTCGACCAGAGAGTTCCAACCCATGGGTTCGAATCCCACGATCTACCAAAACGGGAGATGGACGCTCAACTCATTCGGCCATCCCGTCTGGTCCATACTTAAATATTAAGGTGCTGTGCAAACTGTGGCACTGTCACGCACGTGCGTGTCGGTAAGAACTGCGTGAAATATTACTTTTTTGACTTTCTTCCACGGGCAGTTAATAAAGATGGCCACCATGAGTCAGCATTCAGATAATGCGGCTATGGATTTTTGGGACGCGGGGTGAAATATAGCGACTGTCAAAGATGAGCAAATGGTGGGAGGATGGGAACGGGGTGGGGAGAGGAGGAGTGGGGAGAGGAGGAGGGGATGGTGGAGTGGGGGAGGGAGAATGTGGGGGGGGGGGGGGAGGAGTGAGGAAAGGCGAGGGAGGGGAAGGAGAGGGGGTGGGAGGGGGTGCTGTGGAAAGGGGAGGGTTGGAGTGAGGAAGGGAGGAGGGGAAAGGGGGGAAGGGAGGGAGCTTGGAGGGGGAGGGGTTGGAAGAGGGAAGAGGGGTACGGTGGGAGGAGTTGGAGAGGAGGGGAGGAGTGGGGAGGAAGAGGAGGGGTGGGGGGAGGGGGCGGGGATGGGTGAGTAGGGAGAAGGGACGGGGAAGAGGGGTGGGGAGGGGACGAGTATGGCGGTAAGAATCGAGAAGGAAGGAGGGACGGGGAGGGGTCGGCAGGGTGGGAAGGCGAGCAGTAGGAAGGGGAGGTGGGGCGAGGAAGGGTCGGCAGGGGTAGAGGGGAAGGGTGGGAAGGGTTATGACGGGTGGGACAGGGAGCGGAAGGAAAAGGAAGAGAGCGTGGAGAGGGGGAGGCGAGGGGTGGCCTGCGGTGGGGAGGTATGAGGTCAAGCCATCGCCACTTGTTCTGCCACTTCGATGTCTATTGACCAGCAAAGCGGTGTGTGCAGATACACTATACACAGAGAGATACAGCAATACATTCAGAGATTGTAGTCAGAACCACTAACCAGCGATCAAGCAAGCATAAACTAGCAGATGCAGTGTAATTAGTTATAAGGGGAGATGGTTTAGTCTCCGATTGGGTTTTTGTTGTTGACCGTTTATGTCCTAACAACATCTGCGGTTATATCAGGACGCAAAGCTATGAAAATTGTCGGTGACCATTTTTGTTGTCGATTCTTTTTATTTTGTTGATTAAAATAATATATATATTGCTGGTTTTGGGATTTTTCTTTTGGCGTGGGGGGGGGGAGAAGTTGGTATTTAAGATCAACAGTTGATTGGTTGTTGGAGTTTTACGTCCTGGCAACATCTAAGGTCATATCAGGATGGGTACTGACTTATGACAGTGTGCACTCATGGCGACTTTATAATGCTGCCCCACTGGGAGACCAGGCCGCCATCACCATAACCAGATATTCCACTCAGTCAAATTATCCTGACACTGAGCCGACCAGTCCTTGCATTATCCTACTAATGCTGATTGCCTGGCGAGGAAGCGACAAGTATAATTTGTTAAGTCATTGGTTTGACTCGACCATGGTTTGAATTCCACGATCTACTAAAGCGGGAGATGGATGCTCAACTCATTCGGTCATCCCATCTAGTGAGGGGACACTTGGAAGGCCGTCCCTACCGGGTGAATCTCTATCAGTGTTTGGGCGTATTGATCTGTTTACTTACACCTCACGCTAACCAGGTCACCGACATTTGCATCTGTCTCACACTGAGATTGCAACCAGCTTAAGCTTGATGAAGCTGCAGGCAGTCGGGTAATGGCCACGGAGGCAGAGTAATGAATAGGCCTTTTTCCGCGGAGCATGCGCAAAGCTCTGTTATCCATATTAGTTCTTTCCACTGCCATCAGAGGGCAGGTTGGTGGTGGGGAAACTCCTATAAAACCTTTTTTTCTCACAAAGCAATCTGCATACTGAACTAATATCCATAGTATTAGTTTATCCACTACCATCAGAGGGAGGTTTGGCGGTGGAATTCTCCTATAAGACCTATTTCCCCACAGAGCATGCTGGAAATTGAGCTGATACCTATAATAGTAGTTCTTCCATTATCATCAGAGGTTGGGATGGCGGTGGAAATCCCCTATGAGACCGTTTTCACACAGAACACTCCTGACATTGAGCTGATACCTATAATAGTAGTTCTTCCACTATCATCAGAGGGTGGGTTGGTGGTGGAAATCCCCTATAATACCTTTTTCTCACAGAACATACTGCATAATCTCCAGTCAACCATATACGATGACAGAGACAGTCCAGGTACAAATGTAAAATTTAAGACCTAAATGCACTGGGATTGGTCCCACTGCTTCACTGGTCACAGCTGGTCCACTGTATTATTAACAACCCCACCCCAACAACATAATTCATAAACTCACATAACTAACTACATTAGAGTTACACTAGAATTTTCGTAACAAACCAACATTTATATACCGCTTGCCTAACTGCAACTGAACATTAAAACTTACTACAAGTTTACCAACTGAATACAGAAGATAACTTCTGCTTACATTCTAAATACTATGTAAATACTCACATTGATCTGACTAATATTGATCTAGTTATATGACACTACTGTTACCATATTGTTATGGAATGTTTGGGTTTCAGAATTTCATTGTGGTACATGGTGCAAATTGTGTATTCAACAGGTATTGTACACCTTATTCTATATACCTTTTGTGTAAATAACCCTGATTTGAAGAATGGCTGGAAGACCAGTGCTTCGGCACTGACAAAAGACTTATTCAGCAGAATAAACATATTTACCAACAAAAAACAAAACAAAAAATAATAATAAGCTGCTACCCATAATATTAGTTTATCCTCTGTCATCAGAGGTTGGGTTGGTGGTGGGAATCCCCTGTAATACCCTTTTGTCACAGAGCGTGGTACACATTGACATGTTACCCACAATATTGGTTCTTCCACTGCCATCAGAGGGTGGGTTGGCGGTGGAAATCTTCTATTCCCTATAGCCAGCCACTAATTTTGTTCACACTTTGCTTCCCAGCCTCTCCCCAGTAGGGTTCAGAAGAGGAGAGCGCCTCTGGTGCATACTTAACGCGGCAGATTCCAATGAAAGCATCACATTTTCTAAACCAAACCACGGGATCCAACAGTATGCAAGCCTCCGAAGTAGGCTCATGTTGCAGAAAGTTATATTCTCTGCATTTAGGCCTGGATAATTCTAGAAGTAAATGTATCTGGATTTATAGCTCTATATGTTTGTCTAGAGTTAGTAGTTTATGTGCTAGTTGTTGTCTATGTTCAGTTCCTGTTGCCGAAAGTTATATTCTCTGCATTTAGGGCTGGATAATTCTAGAAGTAAATGAATCTGGATTTAGAGCTGTGGATGTTTGTCTAGAGTTAGTAGTTTATGTGCTAGTTGCTGTCTATGTTCAGTTCCTGTTGCCGAAAGTTATATTCTCTCCATTTAGGCCTGGATAATTCTAGAAGTAAATGAATCTGGATTTAGAGCTATATATGTTTGTCTAGAGTTAGTAGTTTATGTGCGAGTTGTTGTCTATGTTCAGTTCCTGTTGCCGAAAGTTATATTCTCTGCATTTAGGCCTGAAAGTTATATTCTCTGCATTTAGGCGTGGATAATTCTAGAAGTAAATGAATCTGGATTTATAGCTCTATATGTTTGTCTAGAGTTAGTAGTTTATGTACTAGTTGTTGTCTATGTTCAGTTCCTGTTGCCGAAAGTTATATTCTCTGCATTTAGGCGTGGATAATTCTAGAACTAGATAAATTGGATTTATAGCTCTATATGTTTGTCTAGAGTTAGTAGTTCAGTGCTCACACCCAAAACCAACAAACCCAACAAAAAAAAAAACAAAAAAAGTTAGTAGTTTATGTGCGAGTTGTTGTCTATGTTCAGTTCCTGTTGCCGAAAGTTATATTCTCTGCATTTAGGCCTGAAAGTTATATTCTCTGCATTTAGGCCTGGATAATTCTAGAAGTAAATGAATCTGGATTTATAGCTCTATATGTTTGTCTAGAGTTAGTAGTTTATGTACTAGTTGTTGTCTATGTTCAGTTCCTGTTGCCGAAAGTTATATTCTCTGCATTTAGGCGTGGATAATTCTAGAACTAGATAAATCTGGATTTATAGCTCTATATGTTTGTCTAGAGTTAGTAGTTCATGTGCTAGTTGTTGTCTATGTTCAGTTCCTGTTGCCAAAAAACCAACCGAAAGTTATATTCTCTGCATTTAGGCGTGGATAATTCTAGAACTAGATAAATCTGGATTTATAGCTCTATATGTTTGTCTAGAGTTAGTAGTTCATGTGCTAGTTGTTGTCTATGTTCAGTTCCTGTTGCCGAAAGTTATATTATCTGCATTTAGGCCTGAAAGTTATATTCTCTGCATTTAGGCCTGGATAATTCTAGAAATAAATGAATCTGGATTCATAGCTACATGTGTGTCTTGAGTTAGTAGTTCAGGTCCTAGTGGTTACCTTTGTTTAGGTTTGCCCTTCTAATGAAGAAGGTGGGATAACCTCACACACTGCTTTTTGTTTTCTTATGTTATTGTTATGTATTTCTTTTTTTTTATAATTGATTCATCTTCTATTTTCTACGCATGGAATGGTTCAATAATCACTGCATTTAATAATAAGTCTGCAATAATAATTGCATTTAAAACAAAGAAGAAATACTCTAATCAAGCTTAGTACTCGCTTCCAGAGTTGACTTGCAATGTATTATATATATTTATTTTTTTGTGTGGGTACATTAGTTGTTCAAGCGCGGGAAATTTCATCCCAGATGACTGGTCTTCCTCATTCCAATGCTCCTTGCCCTACTCTAATAATGTCGAACACCTGGCTAGGAAGCGACAAGTATCAATTTTTAAGTCATTGGTTTGACTCGACCAGGGTTCTCGAACTCATGATCCCATGGTCTACCAACATGGGAGACGGACGCTCTAACTCATTCGGCCATCCCATCTGGTTATATTTTATTTCATTCATTTTCTATTGTCTACGTATGGAATGGTTCAATAATCACTGCATTGAATAATAACTCTGTAACAATCATTGCCCTAAATAATTTAAAAGAAATACTCTATGCAAACCTAATGCTCGTTTCCAGAGTTGACCCACAACCCAAGTTTAAGCTGACTTCGCATGCCCCGTGGAAAAAGGTCTATTGATCATTGTTCTGTAGTTTGGTCGTAATGCTCGCATTGCGGTTGATGCGAGGCGAGGGAGGAGCCCCCCCCCCCCCCCTTCTCTCTCCCCTCCAGCCGTTGGCTATTACATAACCGCCTGCTCTTCCTCCCCTTATAGCCAGCCCCCACACCGCCTCAGGCCACTCGCCCTCCTGCCTCCAGACACTCCGCTCCTCCATACACTTTTTTCTTGGCTTCTCCTCACCAAGCATACTTACCACACCACACTACCGCGATGTCGGTTACAACCCGAGGACGATGCTGCTATACTATTGCTGGCCCGCCTACACTACTGCTGGCCGACCTATGCTATCCTGCATGACCGCCTCTCACCACCACCGTGCACTACACCTTCCTGCCCGACGGCCTCATCACTACCGTGCTGGACACCACCCTGCACGACGGCCTCTCGCTGCTACCGTGCACTACACCATCCTGCACGACGGCCTCTCACCAATACCGTGCAGTATACCACCCTGCACGACGGCCTCTCACCACTACCGTGCACTACGTCTTCCTGCACGACGACCTCTCACCACTACCGTGCGCTACGCCATCCAGCACAATGGCCTCTCACCACTACCGCGCACTACACGATCCTGCACTATGGTCTCTAGCCACTACCGTGCACTACACCTTCCTGCACGACGGCCTCTCGCCAATACCATGCAGTACACCGCCCTGCACGATGGCCTCTCACCACTACTGTGCACTACGTCCCCCTGCACGACGACCTCTCACCACTACCGTGCGCTACACCATCCAGCACGACGGCCTCTCGCCACTACCATGCACTACATGATCCTGCACGACGGCCTCTAACCACTACCGTGCACTACACCTTCCCGCACGCTGGCCTCTCGCCACTACCCTGCACTGCGCCACCCTGCACGGTGGCCTCTCGCCACGACCGTACACTACACCATCCTGCACGACCGCCTCTCACCACTACCGTGCACTACACCTTCCTGCAGGACGGCCCCTCGCCACTACCGGGCACTACATCATCCTGCACGGCCGCGCACCACTACCGTGCACTACACCTCCCTGCATGACGGCCTCTCACCACTACCGTGCACTCCACCTTCCTGTACGACGGCCTCTCACCACTACCCTGCACTACAGCCTCCACACGCGGTTTGTGCCTCCCCTGCCCTATCCTCGCCCCATCAGCCCAACCGTCATCCTGCCCCTGGCTTCACAGAGGCCCCCCCCCCCCCCACATCTAACACTGCTCCCCACAACCGCCGCAGCCCTCACATCTCTGCCGCCGCCCTCCCCCACCCCCCCAGCCCCCCAGAGCCCCGACCTCCTCTCTCACATCTCTGTCCCCCCCTCACATCTCTGCCGCTCACATCTCTGCCGCTGCCGGCGCCACCCCTCCCGCCCACCTCCCTGCCTCGCCCGCACCGATACACTGTTTCTGTCACACTACACTGCTTCTCTCACGCTACACTGGTTGTGTCACACTACACTCTTTGTGTCATGCTACACTGGTTGTGTCACACTACACATTGGGTGTATCACACTACACTGGTTATCACACTACACTTTGTGTCACACCACACTGGTTGTGTCACACTACACGCTTGTGTCGCGCTACACTGCTTGTGCCACACTACACTGGTTACCCTGTATCACACTACACTCTCTCACACTACATTGGTTATGTCACACTACACTCGTTTTGTCACTACACTGGTGTTTCACACTACACTGTTTGTGTCACTCTACACTCTGTCTCACACTATACTGGCTGTTTCACACTACACTGGTATCACACTACACCCCCCCCCCCACCACCACCTTCGCCGCCCATCTCAACCTCCCTCACCACCTCGCCCGGAAGTCGCCTGCCCGCAACCGGAACTCACGACCATTCCCCCTGCCCTCTCATCCCTGCCGACCCGTCGGCCACCCGACACCACCACCCCCAAACCGCAGACCCTACTCCAGACACTGCTGCCACTATCATCTCCCCCCCCCCCTCAGCCCCCCCCTCTCATCACCCACCGACGCCGCCACCCCCACCCCCCCCTAACCCCCCCCCCCCGAAACCGCAGACCCTACTCCAAACACTGCTGCCACTATCATCTCCCCCCCCCTCACCCCCCCCTCATCACCCTCTACCCGTCGGCCACCCGACACCACCCCCAAGCCCCCAGCTCGCCCTCAGACCTTGCCGGCCCACTACACTGGTTGTATCAC
>CM059188.1:36676303-36722226 GCA_030323885.1 Branchipolynoe longqiensis
TATGTACCTGGCATAAGGTGCCAAGCAGAGGCACAGTTCAAGGATAATCCGTTTACGGATAATAATACTTGTATAATGCTTATACAGCACACATATATATATATATATATATATATATATATATATATGTGTGTCAAGAGATGCTTAATCAGTGCACCAGTATCTAAGTTAGAAATGTAGGATCAACGTTATATGGTTGTTTTGATTTTGACAACTTGATGTTTCATCGGACTATGCAGCTTTAATAAGTGTGTCAGTATCTAAGTTCGATCTGTAAGATCAAATCAAAGTAAATGTTTTGGTTTAGAATATTTTGCGCTTTCATCGGACTATGCAGCTTTAATAAGTGTGTCTGTATCTATGTTCGATCTGTAGGATCAAATCGAGGTAATTGTTTTGGTTTAGAATAGTTGACGCTTTCATCGGACTATGCAGCTTTAATAATTGTGTCAGTATCTATCAGGAAGCGTGTATATAGATGAGAGGGACAACTCTCAAACTAGACCGTGTAACAGCTTCTGACTGTGGCGCTCCAAGTGGTGGTTGTTGAACAGTTTACACGTACCGATGTTGCGGTTTCCGAGGCACATCAGTTTGCCAGGGACACCTCCATTCAAATGCATTGTCAACGGTCGTGAGCAAATCTTCATACAGAAAAAGTCAAATATCTCTCAAATTAGACCACCTAGAAACAAATCGCTTTGTACACATATAAAAAACATGCGTACCAAAAAGACTCTATTAAATTGATATGGTTGGGGTTCTGGATTTCTATTAGTTTTGAATAAAACTAACGTTTTGAACTGTGCGTACCTCAAACTCAAGGCATTGTCAATGGTCGTGAGCAATGTTCACACAGAAAATACAGAAAAAGTGAAATATCTCTAAAAGCACACCACCTAGAAACAAATCGTTTGGTACACATATAGAAAACATCTTTACCAAAAACATTATATTAAATTTATAAGGTTAGTCACAATGCTGTTCGATTTTGACGCATCCGCAGAAGCGATGTGTCCCTGGCAAACTGGTGTGCCTCAGAAACTGCAACACCGGCAAACTGAAGGCATTGTCAATGGTCGTGTGCAATCTTCATACAGAAAAAGTGAAATATCTCTAAAAGTACACCACATAGAAACAAACTGTTTGGATCACATATAGAAAACATATTCAACGATGAGACTATATTAAATTCATATGGTTAGGGTTCTGTATTTCTATTAATTTTGAATAAAATAGACGTTTTGCACTGCACGTACGGCAAACTCAATGCATTGTCAATGGTGGTGAGCAATCTTCATACAGAAAAAGTGAAATATCTCAAAAACCACATGACCTAGGCACAAACCGCTTGGAACACATATAGAAAACATGTTTACCAAAAAGATTATATTAAATTTATAAGGTTAGGGTTCTGGATTCCTATTAATTTTGAATAAAACTGATGCTTTGCACTGCGTGTACCATCAAACTCAAGGCTTGTTCAACAATAACCGCGAGAGTCGACACTGTAGCCTGTGTTACCGATTTTCGCGGTAGTTGTGCCTCTCATCTATATACACGCTCTCTGGTATCTATGTTCGATCTGTTGGATCAAATCGAGGTAAATATTTTGGTTTAGAATATTTGACTCTTTCATCAGACTATGCAGCTTTAAGTTAGTTGAGCGAATCCAAACTGGAGCTTCCAGTGTGATATTTTAAATGTAATGTATTATTTATGAACGTGGCCATCAGAGTAGTTTTTATTCTTTATTTTCTATTTTTGTTATGGTTGGTCAGTGTGGGTGGGAGTGGGGGGCAATCATAATCTGTAGGGGGCGCTCTTATCTGTCGGGCAGGAGGAGGTCTAATAGGTTTACTATCATTTCACCGATTGACATTCTAAGGTGTTTTTTTTTTGTCCACCCAGGGCATCATGAGAGTGAAATGATCAATGAAAATTAGAACTCCAAAGCCACTTTGTCATCGATAAAAATATAATCAAGAACTGAATGTGAGTGACCAGATTATATTAATAGAATTCAAATAGTGTTTTTTTGTGTTTTTTTTTTAGTTTTATGTCTTGGCAACATCTGATGTCATATCAGGATGGGGAATTGTTGTTGTTGAAGATTTATACTGCCTATCATGGATAAGCCTGAATAGGCTTGTTTTCACCATCAGACAGTTTGTCGATAGAAAGCCCGAGCCTACACTTTTACCGACCCAAGGGATTTTTTACCTCCCACACCACATAGACATGGTATGAGAGCAACTGGCCTTTGATGACGCTGTAAGTTATACACAGCGGTGGAAATCCAAATTGGCAGAGGTGGGGGCACAGGGAATCGAACCACTGACCTTCAGATTAGGAGTGCGACCTAGAAAAAAGTCAGACACTCTAACCACTCCGCCACAGAGAACACCACGTTCAAAAGTGAATTGAAAGAAGATATTGGATCATATTAACATAATTAAAATAAGATGCTAAGATTTTTAACAGAATTCAAATGAGATGCTATATTATATTATTAGAATCCAAATAAGATGCTAGCTTATGTGAACTGAATTCAAATACGATATTGGATTATCAAAATAGAATTGAAAGAAGATATTGGATTATACTAACATAATTCAAATAAGATGTTAAGGTTTTTAACAGAATTCAAATGAGATGCTATATTATATTAATAAAATTCAAATAAGATGCTAGGTTATGTTAATGGAATTCAAATAAAATATTGGATTATCAAAATAGAATTCAAAGAAGATATTGGATTATATTAACATAATTCAAATAATATTTTGATGTATGTTAACAGAATTCAAATGAGATGCTAGATTTAATAAACATAATTCAAATAAGATCTATTAGCATTTGGCATTTCAGTGAAATTGAAAACCTGGTATTTTGGGCTACATTCTTTTGTAGCTCTGTTTGGTCGGTCAAAATAACTATTAATAACTCTCTGGTTACAGTCGATATCTCAAAGAAGATGTTAAATTATATTAACATAATTAAAAGAAGATGTTAACAGAATTCAAATGAGATGTCGATTATATTAATAGAATGTAAATAAGATGCTAGATTATATATGCATAATTCAAATAAAATGCTAGATTATATCAACAGAATTCAAATAAGATTTATTACCATTTAAAATTTCCGTGAAACTGAAAACCTGATATTTTGGGCTGCATTTTTGTTGTAACACTGGCTGACTGGTCAACTAACTATTAGTATTAGTAGCTCTCTGGTTGCAGTCAATAGCGACCGGAAGTGGGTAATTTATCTGTGGTTGCTTACAGATGATTGGCTGAGGGCGGGTATAGACCTATTTCATGTGACGTCAGCATAGGTATTTAGGTCAGTGTGCGCGCAGCTTGGCTGCAGGACAACACAGGGTCACACTGCAAAGTCAATGGCTATGAGCAATCTTCATACAGAAAATATGAAATATCTCTAAAACTACACCAGCTAGACACAAACCACCTGGAACACATATAGAAAACATATTCAACAAACGGATTATATTAAAATTATACGGTTAGGGTTCTGCATTTCTATTAATTTTGAATAAAATTAATGTTTTGCACTGTGTGTATTGCCAAACTCAATGCATTGACAATAGCAATGAGCAATCTTCATACAGAAAAGGTGAAATATCTCTAAAAAATACACCACCTACCCTCAAACCGCTTGGAACATATATAAAGAAAAGCATATTAAACAAACAGATTATAATAAATTTATAAGGTTTGGGTTCTGCATTTCTATGAATTTTGAATAAAACTGACGTTTTGCACTGCGCGTATCGGCAAACTCAATGGCAGTGTGCCTTCATTCTGCAGCCAAGCTGCGCATGCATACACAATGTTTATAAAGATTGAAAGGCATCTATGTGTGTGATATGGGCTACACTGGTTACCACACAGTATGTTCCCAATTACACAGTGCTCCTGCGAACCGGGTGCGGGTACCTAATCAGTACAGCACAGGCCTCGCATGTGGAAGGTCGGGAGTTCGGTTCCCGGTCGAGTCAAACAAATGATTCTAAGTTAAAGTCATTGGTTTAACATTGATTCTTGTCACTTCCTAGACTGGCACTCAGCATTAATATGATAGGGCAAGGACTGGTTAGCTCAGTGTCTAGATAATGTGACTGAGAAGGATATTGGGTTTATGGTGCCGGCGGCCTGATATCCCAGTGGGGGCAACACTAAAAAGTCGTCATGAGTGTGCACTGTCAGAAGTCGGTATCCATCCAGATATGACCTTAGATGTTGCTAGGTCGTAAAACAACAACCATAACAACAGTGCGCCAGCAATGCTGACTGTGAAAGGATTTGTTTAATTTGTCATTAAAACAAAGACTAATTTTCGCTCTGTGCTAAGGGATATATGCTATGTGTTATATGATATGTGCTATGTGTTGTGTGCTGTGCGCTGTGTGCTGTGTACTATGTGTTATGTGCTATGTGTTATGTGCTCTGTGCTCTGTGCTCTGTGCTATGTGCTATGTGTTATGCACTATGCGCTATCGCTATGCACTATGTGACATGTGCTATGTGCGATGTGTTATGTGCTATGTGCTATGTGTTATGTGATATGTGTTATGTGATATGTGCTATGTGCTATGTGTTATGTGCTATGTGTTATGTGCTATGTGTTATGTGTTATGTGCTATGTGTTATATGCTATGTGCTCTGTGTTATGTGTTATGTGCTATGTGTTATGTGCTATGTGTTATGTGCTATGTGTTATGTGCTATGTGTTATATGCTATGTGCTATGTGTTATGTGTTATGTGTTATGTGCTATCTGTTATGTGTTATGTGTTATATGATATATGATATGTGCTATGTGTTATGTGTTATGTGCTATGTGTTATGTGCTATGTGCTATGTGTTATGTGCTATGTGATATGTGTTATGTGCTATGTGTTATGTGCTATGTGTTATGTGATATATGCTATGTGATATGTGCTCTTTGTGCGATATATCACGATTCACACAATATGTCAACATTCACAACAATATATCACAATTCGCGCGAAAAAGAATACCCTTTCCCTTTTTATCAAATGTTGGCAGCTATGCGAGCAGCTCCGAGTAGCTCGTGGCACACACATCACGGCTAGTTGGTGCCCGGGGCACCCGACCCTCCATTCGTGTCACGGGCGGATGGGACCCCAGGGCTGCTGCTTCCACAACCTTGCCATCGCGCCAATATCCAATATGGCCGCCCACGCTGACAATAGCACCTCCCCATCCTCTCCCACCACCCCCCACACCGCCACCACCACCCCGGCGCTGCCACCACCCCCACCTTGCACCCGCCCTTCCCCCTTGCACCCCCCCCCCCCCACACTCGCGGATTGATTGGCATGACGGACATTTTAACCAGCTGAACCAAAGCGATGTTGTGAAGCTGGCGATCTCTTGATCTATCTGTGATCACGTGATACAATCATTGTATACAATTCTTTGTGTGGTTTTGTATTATTATTATATTTACTCGCGTAGACAATTCTTTGTGGGTTTTTGTATTATTAATATATTTACTCACGTACACAATTCTTTGTGGGTTCTTTTGTATTATTAATATATTTACTCACATACACGATTCTTTGTTTTTTTTTGGTGTTATTAATATATTTACTCATACACACAATTCTTTGTGGGTGTTTGTATTATTAATATATTTACTCACGTACACAATTCTTTGTCTTTTTGTATTATTAATATATTTACCCATGTACACAATTCTTTGGTTTTTTCTTTTGTATTAATATATTTACTCACTGGTAAAGGCTCTGTCCTTTTAGTGCTGAAGCATTTTTCTTTGAGCCATTGATAACTCCACGTACGTATCATCTTTGTGCGACATTCAACTCGTGAGAACCTAAGTAATATTCATATTATGAATTAATATTCATATAATGAATTATATACCATGTATATATGGTTATAAGGACATGTGAGCACCTTTATTATTTATACCGAGTATAATGAATTATGCTAATGTAGTGGTCTGCACTGACTTCTCAGGCAAGGAGCCGCATAGGCAGGTAAGTGTGGGTAGTGTGGTGATATCAGGGAGCCTATGTGGTGTAATGGTTAGCACACTGGCCCAGAATGCAAAGAGATGTGGGTTTGAGTCCAACTCTAGGCGCAATATTTCCGATTTTCATCACCCCATGACACTGGTTGCCGTGACCATGATCCTGTACAAGCTTGTTGAACCTACCCTGTGTACGTATATAAGTGCATTGCCTGTAAGTATGTAATTGTAAGCATTAAAATACTTCCAATTCCAGGGAGGACGAGTGTAGCGGTCTGCACTGACATCTCAGGCAAGGAGCCACATGGACAGGTAGGCGTGGGTAGTATGATGATATCATGGAGCCTAGGTGGTGTAATCGTTAGCACACTGGGCCGGAATGCAAAGAGATGTCAGATATAAGGCACGGAGAATATTATTATTATTTGTCGTTTGATTATTATTGAATATTGTGAATACGACTGAATATTGGAGTTGCATGCCAACCCACCGGCTCTGATTCGTGACTGACGCACCACCACCGATTGTTGCGGACACTAAATGCGCGGATCAGTAGCAGCACTTCTACCTTTATTTATATTCATATAATGAATTATGTAGCATATATGTGTGATTATAAGGAAAGGTGAGTACCTTTGTTATATATTCATATAATGAATTGCATAGCATATATATGTGAGCATAAGGACATATGACTTTATGAGTACCTTTGGTATATATAATATTATGCACATAGCGAATTATCTAGAATATAGATGTGAGTATAAGGACATATGAGTAGCTTGGGTATTTATAATGCACATAGCGAATTATATAGCATATATATGTGAGTATAGGGACATATGAGTACCTTTGTTATTTATATGCACATAGCAAATTATATAGCATAAAACCATGTCACTGTGGCAGCATTAAGGGCGATTGATGTATGGAACTCCCAACATCTCCTGACCAGCCACTGCAGGGACAAATAGTTTTGCGTCTGTCTTGACATGTTCTTGCCGGTATGAAACCTCTATTTGCTCTCCGAGAGAGTGCCACTAGTAACTTGCAAAAGCCAGCAGCACTTCAACACTTTTGCAGGCAGTTTTCATGAAATGTACAACCGCACAAAACACCGAGAGCGGCAGTCAAGTAATGAAAGCAGTCTTTTCCGCATCGCGACCGACAGCATGATGATATGTGAGTATAAGGACATATGAGTACCTTTCTCATTTATATGCACATAGCGAATTATATAGCATATATATGTGAGTATAAGGACATATGAGTACCGTTGTTATTTATATGCACATAGCAAATTATATAGCATATATATGTGACCATAAAGACAGGAGTAGCTTTGTAGCTGCTGATGAAGAAATCAGAGTACACATAGATATATTATTAAAAAAACAATGCTGCATTGTTCTAACGATGTTACGACACACCATAATTAACCTGTAAATCAGTTAATTTACAACAAAAGGTTTTAAAAACTTGATGTATGTGAATGCTATCATGAACTAAGCCAACATAGCCATTCAAAAATTATACTAACCTGGTTGGTTTTGTAGTTATGTAGAAAACTTGCCGGAGCTACTCAACAAGCATCCTCCCATTGTGAGTAGATTATGCTAATTGCTGGACTCGGATGTGCTTCCTTCCCCTTGGACTACGAGTAGCCAGAGGGTAGTACCGAGGTAAAATTATAAATATAATGCCAGTAGTGCCATGCACTACTGGCAAAGAACTTTATTGAATGAATACACTATATTTACAACAACAACAAATAGTGTGGGCCAGTAGAGGCATCTGCGTTAGTTTGGTCACTGATGGCAGAGCTTCAAGATGTTCTAATTGAGGTCTTCCTTGCTATTGCCAGTGCCACTTTAAAGTTGCGAAGTCCAATGCTTTTGAATTCTTTTCCATTTTCTGGGATAAATACATTATACTAATCATCATAGTCTACTTTAGTTTAGTTCGAAGTAACTTTTATTTTAAATGGTTAACTTTGGAGATATTTGACGTCAAAACATGCCAAGTTAATTTTGGCAAGCATGCCAGTACTATGGCAGCATAGACTTCAGTAGTAATGGGTTCTATTAAATTGACTTATTACGACCTTGTATGTAGCAAAACATGCTTAATAAGTGCACCAGTATCAAAGTTGAATATGCAGAATTAAGTCTAGATAAGTGTTTTGGGTTTTGGAAATTTGATATTTTCATCGGACGATGCAACTTTAAAACCCTGGTCACAGACATGTTAGTGAACGTAGATGAACGTAGTTGAACACAGAATAGATTAATGTGGGTCAAACGTGGTGTAAGTACGTTAAACTATGGTGAAAAATGTTAAGGTATGGCAGGTTTTGGTACGGATAAATACGTTACGCCATGGATGGTGGTACGTTCAACTATGTTCAATTACGTTCAACTACATTCAACTATGTTCAACGTACATTAGCCTCCACTATGGTCAACTACGTTCGACTACATCCAAGTACGCTAAAGTATGCTAGAGTACACTAGAGTACGCTAGAGTATGCTAGAGTACATTAAGAATATGGAGACTTCGCCACAGTATGTTAGCCTCTAACGTAGCGCTCTTTTGAACATGCCCAAAGATTAAATCAGAACTGACGGCCCACCCACGTCATTACCAAGTTAGCATGGTGGAGAAGTATGGATGCTGGTATGTTCAACTACGTTCAACTATGTTCAACTACGTTCAACTACATTCAACTATGTTCAGCTAAGGTCACCTACGTTCAACTACGTTCAACAACGTTCAACAAAGTTCAACTACGTTCAACTACGTTAGCCTCCACTACGCTCAACTACGTCCACTAATGTGTATATGACAGGGCCTTAAGTAAGGACCACAGATGGCTGGCTGAGGCAAAAGGAGGAGGAGTAGGCTTATGTTACTGGAGACTATTTGTGGGTAAGTAATAATGTCGGAAGTAGTCAGTGTTTCAGTAGTGATGGCACCATTTAGCTGCGCTAATGATTGGTGCACATGTGGCTTGAGAAGAACACTTCAGAGTGGCTTTCCGATGGTGTTCTTCTGATAGATTAATATAAGGTGTGCCCCCAGTATTGTTGTTGGTAAGGAGGGAGGGTATGAGAGGGGAGGGGGGAGTGGGGACAGTGGCAGTTGTACCGCCATGGAGGTTTGTCCTTCCTGCTTTCCTTTCCTTATGCTGCTCTAGTGCAAGGGTCTGGTCACATGATATTCTTCTACATTCCTTTCCTTGTGTTGCTTTAGTTTAAAGATATAGTCACGTCAATTTGCTCCCACGCCGTGGCCAAATCGGTAGAGTGGAGGCCTCCTGTGCGGGCAATCAGGAGTTTGATTCCCGGTCGAGTCAAACCAATGACTTATAAAATTGATACTTGTCATTTCCTAGCTTGGCGCTCGACATTAATAGAATAGGGCAAGGACTGGTTAACTCACTGTCAAGATAATGTGACTGGGTGGGATATCGGGTCATGGTGCTGGTGGCCTGATTTTCTAGTGGGACAGTATTATAAAGTCGCAATGAGTCCACACTGTCACAAGTTGGTACCTGTCCTAATATGACCTTAGATGTTGCCAGGAATATTCCACCAACCAATTCTCCTTGTTTTCCTTTTCTTATGCTGCTCTAGTTCAAAGATCTGGTGACGTGGTTTTCTCTGGCTCTTCTTTCAGTATGCTTCTTTAGTTTAAAGAGCTTGACCTTTGATATTATCCTGCTTTCCTTTCCTCATCTTGCTCTAGTTTAAAGATCTAGTCATGTGATTTTCTCCTGCTTTCCTCTCCTTATGTTGCTTTTGTTTAGAGATCTAGTCACATGATTTTCTCCTGCTTTCCTCTCCTTATGTTGCTTTTGTTTAGAGATCTAGTCACATGATTTTCTCCTGCTTTCCTCTCCTTATGTTGCTTTTGTTTAAAGATCTAGTCACATGATTTTCTGCTGCTTTCCTCTCCTTATGTTGCTTTTGTTTAAAGATCTAGTCACGTGATTTTCTCCTGCTTTCCTCTCCTTATGTTGCTTTTGTTTAGAGATCTAGTCACATGATTTTCTCCTGCTTTCCTCTCCTTATGTTGCTTTTGTTTAAAGATCTAGTTACGTGATTTTCTCCTGCTTTCCTCTCCTTATGTTGCTTTTGTTTAGAGATCTAGTCACATGATTTTCTCCTGCTTTCCTCTCCTTATGTTGCTTTTGTTTAAAGATCTAGTCACGTGATTTTCTCCTGCTTTCCTCTCCTTATGTTGCTTTTGTTTAAAGATCTAGTCACATGATTTTCTCTTGCTTTCCTTTCCTTATGTTGCTTTTGTTTAAAGATCTAGTCACGTGATTTTCTCCTGCTTTCCTCTCCTTATGTTGCTTTTGTTTAAAGATCTAGTCACGTCATTTTCTCCTGCTTTCCTCTCCTTATGTTGCTTTTGTTTAAAGATCTAGTCATGTGATTTTCTCCTGCTTTCCTCTCCTTATGGTGCTTTTGTTTAAAGATCTAGTCACATGATTTTCTCCTGCTTTCCTCTCCTTATGTTGCTTTTGTTTAGAGATCTAGTCACGTGATTTTCTCCTGCTTTCCTCTCCTTATGTTGCTTTTGTTTAAAGATCTAGTCACGTGATTTTCTCCTGCTTTCCTCTCCTTATGTTGCTTTTGTTTAAAGATCTGGTCACGTGATTTTCTCCTGCTTTCCTCTCCTTATGTTGCTTTTGTTTAAAGATCTGGTCACGTGATTTTCTCCTGCTTTCCTCTCCTTATGTTGCTTTTGTTTAAAGATCTAGTCACGTGATTTTCTCCTGCTTTCCTCTCCTTATGTTGCTTTTGTTTAAAGATCTAGTCACGTGATTTTCTCCTGCTTTCCTCTCCTTATGTTGCTTTTGTTTAAAGATCTAGTCACGTGATTTTCTCCTGCTTTCCTCTCCTTATGTTGCTTTTGTTTAAAGATCTAGTCACGTGATTTTTCTCCTGCTTTCCTCTCCTTATGTTGCTTTTGTTTAAAGATCTGGTCAGTGATTTTCTCCTGCTTTCCTCTCCTATGTTGCTTTTGTTTAAAGATCTGGTCACGTGATTTTCTCCTGCTTTCCTCTCCTTATGTTGCTTTTGTTTAAAGATCTAGTCACATGATTTTCTCCTGCTTTCCTCTCCTTATGTTGCTTTTGTTTAGAGATCTAGTCACGTGATCTTCTCCTGCTTTCCTCTCCTTATGTTGCTTTTGTTTAAAGATCTGGTCATGTGATTTTCTCCTGCTTTCCTCTCCTTATGTTGCTTTTGTTTAGAGATCTAGTCACGTGATTTTCTCCTGCTTTCCTCTCCTTATGTTGTTTTTGTTTAAAGATCTAGTCACGTGATTTTCTCCTGCTTTCCTTTCCTTATGTTGCTTTTGTTTAAAGATCTAGTCACGTGATTTTCTCCCGCTTTCCTCTCCTTATGTTGCTTTTGTTTAAAGATCTAGTCACATGATTTTCTCCTGCTTTCCTTTCCTTATGTTGCTTTTGTTTAAAGATCTAGTCACGTTATTTTCTCCTGCTTTCCTCTCCTTATGTTGCTTTTGTTTAAAGATCTAGTCACGTGATTTTCTCCCGCTTTCCTCTCCTTATGTTGCTTTTGTTTAAAGATCTGGTCACGTGATTTTCTCCTGCTTTCCTCTCCTTATGTTGCTTTTGTTTAAAGATCTGGTTGTTTTGTTTTTTTTGTTTGTTGTAGTCACGTGATTTTCTCCCGCTTTCCTTTCCTTATGTTGCTTTTGTTTAAAGATCTAGTCACGTGATTTTCTCCTGCTTTCCTCTCCTTATGTTGCTTTTGTTTAAAGATCTAGTCACGTGATTTTCTCCTGCTTTCCTCTCCTTATATTGCTTTTGTTTAAAGATCTAGTCACGTGATTTTCTCCTGCTTTCCTTTCCTTATGTTGTTTTTGTTTAAAGATCTAGTCACGTGATTTTCTCCCGCTTTCCTCTCCTTATGTTGTTTTTGTTTAAAGATCTAGTCACGTGATTTTCTCCTGCTTTCCTTTCCTTATGTTGTTATTCAATAAGAATCAGGGATGAGATACTTCCAATTTTCAGCGGATTTCCGATTATTGGATTGGTCATATAGCCTCATGGTTATATAGTACAATATTGATCATTTTTCTTCCTCGCATTATCAGATCCATGGAAAGTCAGATTTCCGGGGGGAAGGAGAGGGTGGGGGTTAAGTAAATTTAGCGAAGTGATAAAAGGTTTGTGGCCATTTTCTTTCCATGAAAGTGGCCTTTTTTGCCGACATGTCATTCGATCGCCATCACTCACTTCATAGTCTTTTATCATGCACAACCTCTCACCTCTGAGGCTCTGTTTTTTCCCCCCATAACTTTTGCAAAACAATACACGATATTCACATGCATGCGTGTTAGAGCTAGATTTGATAGGTTGCGTCTCGTCATTCAGAAAGCCTCGCAAAAGCGTAACATATTTACATGGCGAGTGAAAGAAACCTACATGGTAAGTGAGCATTTCTTCTAATATAACAATTGACAGGCAAATGCAGCAGACGAAAATGTAAGGCCACTTATGGCGCATTGTTTCTTGCCTATAGCATACATAAAAATAAGAGTTTTGACGACTATGCTCTTACCATTTTGTACTGTTTTTTTAATCTTTTTAATTTTTTTTATTGAGGCTATATTTATACTGTCCATAGCATATAAGCCTGGGTTTTCAGGCTTGTTTTCAATGCTGGCCAGCTGTAGTGTTGGTGTTACCTTATCACACAGTAGCTGCTGATAAGGTATTTGATTGCCTGCATTTCAGCAGCAGATAGATAGTTGGTTGGTCTGGTTAGTAGTCTATGTTAATTTTTGTGGATTTTCTTGGCATATATGTGTTTTATTTTTTCTACTCTTACTACCAGACTAGCCTACTCCTATTTACATATCATAGGCTTGTACGTAGCTGTATGGTGTGCTATCTGGCTACTTTTGGCATGGTTACCTTCCATTGGGTGTCCCGCTGTAAACAAATGCAGTTGTGGTCTAGCCGCAAATAATGGCCCACAACCGTGGTTTCATTCGAGGCCACTAGGCATCGCAAGTGTTGTGAATATCGGCTATTGAGAAAGAAGCAGTCACATAAACCAAAAAAATACAATGCAAGATGAACAACATTAAGAAGATGTTAGTGGTGGTGTTAGGGGTGAGTGTGTGTGGGAGGTGGGTGGGACGGGGTAGAACAGACCGGAAGTGAGATGGACAGCGGGGAATTGTGGGTAGAAAAACGAGGAGCGCAGACATCTCTCAAAATGTCCATTATCGCTGTCTTCAATTTATTTTTTCACCTGTATAAAACTGAGTGACTGAACCATGCTAATACTGTAACTATACATGTACAGTAAAACCTCACTAATCGCCCACCTCCACAGATCGACCACTCCCTTATATCGATCGCTTTGAGTCCCAAACGATCACCCATACAATACCATTGTAACAATTTAAAAACTCCCTAAACCGACCACCTCCCTAAATGGACCATTTAAGGTTGGTCCAATGGTCGGTCGATTTAGAGAGGTTTTACTGTATAATGCAATATGACGAGCATAGTAGAACTCTTCTCCCATTACAGATCTTCAATACATTAGTTCTGAGGTCAGACTGTGTTGGACGCACTCACATATATTAAACCAACATCGCATTGGACCCTGGTCGAGTGAAAACAATGACTTAAAAATGCATACTTATCGCTTCCTAGCCTGGCGTGTGACATTATTAGGATATGGCAAGGATTGCTTGGCTCAGTATCAGAATAATGTGACTCAGTGGGATATCGGGTCATGCTGCTGGCAGTCTGGTTTCCAAATGGGGCAGCACTATAAAGTCACCATGAGTGTGCACTGTCTCGAGTCGGTACCCACCCTGATATCACCTTCAATGCTGCCAGGAAATAAAACTCCAACAGCCAACCAACCTCCCATCTCAGCCCCTAAGAACTTGATAATAGGTGCATGGACTTTGTCCGCTTACTTATCTACTGTTGATTTGGTAGGTGATAAGTCTGTTTCGGGATGTCTCAGGCACCTAGTATTTCCAGATGATTAAACAAAAAAAACATACCAGTATAAAGGTGATGTGGGGAATGTTGGGTGTCCGGCATTCGGTGAATGGACTGGGAACCAGTGATGAGATGATTGGTAACTGAGGACGGACCAAAAAGAGGCAAAGTAAAGAATTGGGCAGAGCTGCTCAGTACACGTCTTCCTTGCGTGACCTGGATGAGGTAATTGACTGAGCGGAACTGCCTCCCTCTCCCTGGGATACCAGTAACCGGAAGGTTTGGGACCGAGCTAATATATATGTACATGTGTATATATATAAATATATACGTACATATGTACATGTATACATATGTGTATAATATAAACATATATTGTATATATGTATATATATATGCATGTATCTATATGTATATATATGTATCTACACCCACACCCACCCACACACACACACCCCACACTCCCACACACACCCACACACACCCACACTCCCATCAACACACCCCCACACTCCCACACACGCACACACCCACACTCCCACACACACACACACACATCCACACCCACACACACACACACCACGTGACCTCTTGTCTCACCCACTTCCCAGGCTTATCAAAACGTCCAGAGAGTCGTTGCACTATAACGCCCTCTACCGACACTGTCTTGTAATATTCCTGCTATTGACACCAGAGGGCGTCCGTGGCCAGCGCCGACCGAAAACCCCGTCAATGCGAATGAAGTGGGAGAGGAGAGATTTAGGTCAAGGTCAAGGTCCTGGCTCCTTCCTAGCTTAGTTGTCAGAAGGTTCCTCCAACAAATGTAGCATCGGTGACGAATAGGCCTAAATCTAATTCTCAGAATCTCTTCTCAAGATTCACAAAATATTATTTCATCAGATCAGTAATATCTGACTCCTTAATACCGGACATGGTGGCCTACTCGGTAGAGCGCAGGCTTTCTGTGCAGAAGGTCGGGATTTCGAATCCCATCCGAGTCAAAACAATGACTTATAAAATTGATACTTATCGCTATCTAGCCTGCTCGGCATTAATAGGATAGGACAAGGCCTGGTTTGCACAGTATCGGGATAATGTGACTGTGAGAGATATCGGGTCATAGTGCTGGCAGCCTTGTCTTCCAGTGGGGCAGCACTATAAAGTTGCCATGAGTGCGTACTATCACAAGTCGGTACCCATCCTGATATGACCTTAGATGTGCTAGGACATAAAACAACAACAACAACAAACGAACAAACTGACTCACGCTATTGCAGTTTTTATTTTGCAATTATAAAAAGGAGAACGCCAGCCACATTCTGTGACGACTGGGGGCGCAAGGTCACGTGATATTAATTAGGTCGGTTTGCAGTCGGTGGAGTGGCAGCACAGCGGCCCCCGTATCAGGGGGGGGGGGGCGTGTCACAGATTAGGTAGGGCCTGTCCCAAGGCAGTCAGGTCATTGATTGATCCACCTGGGACCCGGCGTCAGGGCGGGGAGAGCGAGAGCCCGGGCCGGCCGGTGTGACCAGCTACCTGTCTTACACACACACACATATATATGTGTAATATATATATATATATATGTATGTATATATATATATACCTGATATGGTCACTTCCAGAAGCTACTCAACGTCCCTGGTGACATAGATCATGAAGCTCTGGACAACATCCAGCAGCGCATTACCAAAACATGCCTCGATGAGATTCCAACCATGGATGAGATGGCTAGAGCAATCGCCAGCCTGAAAGATGGCAAAGCACCTGGGGGTGATGGAATTCCTGCCGAGGTATGGAAGCATGGAGGAGACAATCTGCTCAACAGACTGCACCAACTAATCACCAATGCCTGGGAGGAGGGTTCTGTACCCCAAGCATGGAAGGATGCCAGCATTGTAACCATCTACAAGAAAGGTGATCGAACAGACTGTGGGAACTATAGAGGAATCTCTCTTCTTTCCATAGCAGGGAAGATCTTCGCCAGGATCCTACTCAACAGACTATCTATTCACATAACACCTGGTGTAGTTAAGGAGTCACAGTGTGGCTTCAGAGGTAACCGGAGCACTGTGGATATGATATTTTGTCTCCGACAGCTACAAGAAAAGTGCACTGAGCAGGACCGACCACTGTACATGGTATTTGTCGATTTCACTAAGGCATTTGATATAGTTGGGAGGACCGGGCTATGGCAGCTACTGAGGAAGTACTGATGCCCAGAGAAGTTCACAACTATGATCGAGGCTCTACATACAGGAATGATGGCGAACGTTAGTGCTGGAGGGGAAGTCTCGGAATCGTTCGGGGTTACCAATGGGGTCAAGCAAGGTTGTGTACTGGCCCCCACGCTCTTCTCCATCTTCCTATCAGCAATGCTAGATGAGGCTTTCCGAGACATGGGGGATGGCATCTATATACAGTCCAGACAGAGCGCTGACCTATTCAATGTCGCACACTTCAGAGCGAAGACCAAGACTACTCAGATACTGGTGAGAGAGCTACTATTCGCAGATGACAGTGCACTGGTTGCCCACTCTGCTGAAGAGACCCAGAAAATAGTGGACGCTTTCTCCGATGCATCAAAGGATTGATTGATTGGTGGTTGCTTTACGCCGTGTCGGCAGCATAGGCCATATTCACGGCGAGAAATGTTTGTTTTTTGTTCAAACCATCGCTTTTACATGTAAAAGCAGACAATCAATTATGTGCCAATAGACACTCATTAAATTAGAAAGCTCACAATCATATATTTGTGGTCAAGGGAAACAAATTCCCATAGAAAAAGAAAAGTTTTATTAATAATTGATAGAATCTATTTAGTAAACTATATGAGGTGGTACAGTCCAGCTGCCCTCAAAAAGGCTAAAATGTTTTCCTGTTTTACCTTAGTAAAAAGGTCATGCATACTGTCTGCAGTGTAGAACTGTTGGCGCAGGGCCAAAAAATCAACGCAACTTAGTAAAATGTGTTTGAGTGTCAGCGGGGACTGACACCCAATACATTCAGGGGGAGGTTCCCCCTTGAGCAGAAAAGCATGTGTAAGCCACGAGTGGCCAATACGGCAGCGGCTAAGGACCACTTGGTCCCGCCGACCTCCCACATGAGTCTGTGGTGGCTTTCCCACAGATGGTTCAATTTCTTTAAGTTTATTAATGTTTTCATCCCACTCATGTTGCCATTTGGATTTTATGTGGGTGGCTATTAGTGGTTTCAGATCAGAGTGAGGGATCAGACACGGTTCAAGATCACAGTTCAGGGCCTTCTTCGCAGCCCGATCAGCTCGTTCGTTTCCTTGTATGCTGGCATGGCCAGGCACCCAGCACAGGTGGATGTCATACCCATCCATTGTCAGTTGGTTCATTTTATAAATGACCGTTGCTAGAATAGGGTGATTCGTCAAAGAAGTTTGGCCTGAAAATTAACATCAAGAAGACGGAGGTGCTGTACCAACCCAACTCTACAAGAACCCGAGAGGAGGAGATCATGGTTGACGGAAACAAGCTGAACTCTGTTCCGGAATTCACCTATCTCGGAAGCACTATATCAAGTGATGGACGCATTGATGCTGAGATACAGAGGAGGATGGCCAAGGCTAGTGCATCTTTCGGCCGACTACGCCAGAGACTCTGGAACAACCACCATGTGTCCATTCGGGTCAAAGGTAAGATCTACCACGCAATCGTGCTATCCACCCTACTATATGGAGCCGAGGCCTGGACAGTGTACAGACGGCAGGTGAAAAAGCTGCATGCCTTCATGATGCGACATCTGCGTTCAATCATGAGGCTAACCTGGAAGGACAAAGTGACGAATAAGGAAATACTCGAACGGATGGGGCTGCCCTCTATGGAAGATCTTCTGATCAAAAAGAATCTCCGGTGGACTGGACACCTCATGAGGATGTCATCAGACAGGCTACCAAAGCAGATCCTCTATTCTCAACTGTCTTCTGGCTACAGAAAGAGAGGGCGCCCCCGTCTCCGGTTCAGGGATACCATCAAGAGAAACCTGAAGCTGAGAGACATTAAGACCAACTCATGGACGCAACTCTCACAGCAGAGAGCTAAATGGAGAGCGGCAGTCAAGTAATGAAAGCAGTCTTTGTCGCATCGCGACCGACAGCATGATGATGATGATGATATGGTCTGGACACCAAAGTTGTTGAAAAAATTATGTGGGTTCGAGTCCCGCTCTAGGCGCAATATTTCCCATGTGTATATGTGTATCCAGAGTATTTTTATTATCCTACCTGCGTTTAAGGCTTCATGTTATATACTACTCACTGCAACTTATTATTGTGATCGTTCAGCGGATCGCCTTCTCCCGATCTTACTTGCTATAGTCCATGACTCTATTATTTACTTAAGCCTCACGTCAAAAGGGGCATAATCGATTAATCGAATCTGGTCACCCGAGCAACTTTTTGGCGCATGCGCACATCCTACAGACTCGGGTCGAATAATCGAATACGCTTCTCCGCGCTCGGGTGGACACTTTTTTTCTTTTTGTAATAATCGATAAAACTACAGCAAAATAGGATTTAATGTATTTTATGATGGCCTAGTTTATCTATATTTCCATTTCATTAATCTAAGTTATTCTTTAAAAAAAACATGTATGACTGGTACTGGTAGCTGTTGTCCTGCAGGATGGTACCAGCGCAAATGTGACCATCGCTCGTAGCCAACCCCAGCTAGGAGGTGGGTTACTTGGGTCGGATCGTTTTGCACACAGCACGTGTATTTGTCGACTCTACTCGCAGTGTTCGATTTGAAATTCTGACGACTCGGGTGACCCGAGTCGCGCGGGTCGTGTTAATCGATTACGGCCTCAATGTCATTAAATCCATACCCAAAACTCCACCTCTGTTGTGTTTTCCATCCTGAATCACAAAATATCCATCCAGGGAGGGGACTTCCATTACCCATCCAGGGCAGGTTCATCGGTCATACAGCCTGTGGTATTGTTGTCACGTGACCAGTGCTGTGAGGAGGAGTGGGTGCAGTTGAAGGAAAACATGTCTACAGTGGGATTCAATCACGTATATCAGCCATTCCGGGGCTCCCGGTCGAGTCAAACAAATGAGTTATCAAATTGATACTTGTTGCTTGCTTCCTAGCCCGGCGCTCGGCATTAATAGGATAGGGCAATGACTGGTTAGTTCACTGTCAGGATAATATGATTGAGTCATATATCGGATCATGGTACCATTGGCCTGATTTCCCAGTGGGGCAGCACTATAGTCGCCATGAGTGCGCACTGTCACAAGTTGGTACAGGTCCTGATATGACTTTAGATGTTGCCAGGACGTAAAACCCCAACAACCAACCAATCAACATTGTGTCAGTAATCAGGCCGACATGAAGGTATGGTCATTACACAACAAACATTACACACAAATGCAAATTTGTTTAAAGAGACAGCAATAGCGTTATTATTTTTCTGCAGAATCAATCTCAAAATGCACTGAGATCTACGCGTTCCGCCATGCAAACAGTGTTTTAATGTGTTGAATGCTATGGTTGATAATATTTTCTTGTGTAATTTCTTTTTTTTTGCGGATGAATGCTTTTGTTACTATTTATTTGCGTAAATGTTATTATTGCTATTGTCCTTGTTTCTTTGCGTTTTCTTGAAAATTATTTATTTCATTTTCACCAAAATTGGAAGAAAACTGAATGCATTCCAATGTTTGTCGTAAAATCCTTGCAGTAATTGCAGAAGACAGCAATAACTTATGACATTTACGAGTAAGTATCGCTGAGATTTATCGCCAATGTCTTCCCGTGTATGCCCGACATAATTCTCTCGCCAGAGGCCGCCACAAGGAAGCTGCACGTGATCCACTCTTATCTACTTGTTGTTTTTGTTTTATGTCCTAGCAAGATTTAAGGTCATATCGGGACGGGTATTTGACTGAGTGTAACATCAGGTCATGGTGCACAGTCATGGTGACAGTGCACACTCATGGTGGCTTAATAGTGCTGCTCCATTGAGAAACCAGGCTGTTGGCACCATGACCCTACAACCCACACAGTCACATTATCCTGATATTGAACTAACCAGTCCTTGTCTTATCCTATTAATGCCGAGCGCCACGCTAGGTACCGATGAGTATCAATTTTATAAGTCATTGGCTTGATTCGACTCAGTTAACCAGACAACACACCTAACAAACACGTGCAAGCCTATGATATGTAAATATGAGTAGGCTAGTCTAGTAATAAGAGTAGAAAAAATTAAATATATATATAACCAAGAAAATCCAAAAAAACTAACATAGACTACTAACCATACTAAGCAATCACTTACCTGCTACTATAATACAGGCAATCAAACACCTTATCAGCTGCTACTGTGTGATAAGATAACTCCACCACTACAGCTGGCCAGCATTGAAAACAAGCCCGAGTACTCAAGATTATATGCTATGAACAGTACAAACACAGCCTCAATAAGAAAATATTTTTAAAATCGAATTTCCAACCTTCTGAAAGGGAAGCCTACGTTCTACCGATTCGGCTACCACGTCTGAAGTATTAGCCACTAGTCTCCCCCCCCCCCTACACCCCCCCCACACTACCGCACCCCCCCCCCCCTCACCAGCTGCCTGTATTTATAAACAGCCCCTAAAAGGAAACCATATTTGGCTGCTGGTAATAAGAAAAAGATCAGTGAGGAGCTGATAAACTAGATCACGGTTCCGACTGCGCATGCGCTGAAAACGGCCTTGGGAGCAAAGCAAAGGCGTACGGCCATTGACTTTGCCTGTACGCGCATTGAAATATGTCAGTTTTATTCAAAATTAATAGAAATCCAAAACCCTAACCTTATTAATTTAATATAATCGTTTTGTTAAACATGTTTTCTATATGTGTTCCAAGCGGTTTGTGCCTAGGTGGTGTCGTTTGATCAATATTTTACTTTTTCTGTATGGAGATTGCTCACTGCCATTGACAATGCATTGAGTACACTGGCTATGGCTCTAACACTAGTCTGGGTGCCTAGATCTTTCTAAATCTAAATGCACATGGCATAAGATGTGCTGATTATATTGATGTAAATGCAATGCTGGATAAAAGATTAATATCATAATTTATTATATATATTTTTTTAGTTGGTATTCTATGTTTCAAACAAGAGCTGAGATGATCTGAAACTAGCACATTTCATAGCTGCACCCAGTGTATTAGCATGTGCCATGTGCTTTTGGGGGGCATGTTTTGCTCTGATGCATCCCACAATGCACTGCGCCGCTGGAACCGTGATGTAGTCTATTGCTGGAACCCTTACACATGACACATACATAAGCTTCCCCCAGGAGCCAATCAATGATAAGGTTCGTCATGTGACCCACCATAGGAGGAGGATTTTGACTGTCCAATATACTGGCGGCATCAGTGAGTTTCAGACAGGTACCTACCTACCTACCAACGAACAGACGGATCTATTAAGTATTATTTACTTAATCATCACGTCAAAGATTGTCATTAAAGGGTTCAAGCCAGTGCGGGCCTGACGCTCAAGTGGCGCCAGTACCGGTTGGTGAGGACTCCCGGAACTACCCACGCAGCCATCGCTCCATTTGTAATAATATTGGCATGTGAAAATACACAACACGAAAACATGCACAATAGTTTTGGTGTGCACACCGAAATGCTGGCCATCATAGGATTAAGCAGTGAAATGTTCTACTAGATTGAATTACTCAATTAGTACCCCTGCTATGCAGCAATACACGTTTGTCATCATCATCATCATGCTGTCGGTCACGATGCGACAAAGACTGCTTTCATTACTTGATTGCCGCTCTCCATTTAGCTCTCTGATGTGAGAGTTGCGTCCATGAGTCGGTCTTAATGTCTCTCAGTTTCAGGTTTCTCTTGATGGTATCCTTGAACCGGAGACGAGGGCGCCCTCTCTTTCTGCAGCCAGAAGACAGTTGAGAATAGAGGATCTGCTTTGGTAGCCTGTCTGATGACATCCTCATGAGGTGTCCAGTCCACCGGAGATTCTTTTTGATCAGAAGATCTTCCATAGCGGCGAGTCCCGTCCGTTCGAGTATTTCCTTATTTGTCACTTTGTCCTTCCAGGTTAGCCTCATGATTGAACGCAGATGTCGCATCATGAAGGCATGCAGCTTTTTCACCTGTCGTCTGTACAATGTCCAGGCCTCGGCTCCGTATAGTAGGGTGGATAGCACAATTGCACGGTAGATCTTACCTTTGACCCCTGCTATGCAGCAATACACGTCTGTACCAGCATTTAAAGCTGCATAGTCCGATGAAAACATCAAATTTTCAAAACCGAAAGAATTATCTAGATTTGCTTCTACATATCAAACTTGGATTCTGGTGCACTTATTAAACATGTCTCACCACATCAGAAAGGAACGCGGAGAAAACTTAATTAAATCTGTTAGGTACTGATGCACTTATCAAGTATTTGTCACCACATAGAATGGAACACCAATCCAATTTAACAGAACCTATCACTGCATAAATCTATGGGGTCAGAGTTTGGGGATGCTTGCCAAAATTAATTTGGCATGTTTGCACTTATTATATCTCAAAAGTTTGCCATTTACAATCAAATTTACTTCAGACTAGAGTAGGGTTGATTATTAACGATCAACCTAATATATTTATCTCCGAAAATGACAGAAACTTTAAACCATCGGACTATGCAACTTTAATACATCGGATCAAACCTAGGTAAGTGAAAGGTTGATGCTTTCATCTGACTATGCAGCTTTAAATGTATCTCCCCTGTGTGGGACAGAGCACCGGCCTCGTGTGCGGAAGGTCAGGAGTTCGGTTCCCGGTCGCTTCAAACCAATGACTTTAAAATTGATACTTGTCGCTTCCTAGCCTGTCGCTCGGCATTAATAGGATAGCGCAATGACTGGTTAGCTCAGTGTCAGGATAATGTGACTGAGCGGAATATCGGGCCATGGTGCCATCAGCCTGATTTCCCAGTGGGGCTGCACTATAAAGTCACCATGAGTACGCACTTTCCACAAGTCGGTACCTGTCCTGATATGACCTTAGATGTTGCCACTACGTAAAACTCCAACAACCAACCAACCTTCCTTTGTGGGGCTTTCTGATCCTCTATTGTCTTCACTTCATTTTCCCAGAACCCACAAGGGTCGTCGGGGCACCACAGACGACATTTTAACCAGCTCTCTCCTCTCCACATTTTGCTGTGTTCTCAAAAGCCCTCCGCGAGTTGGCAAAAGAAAACGAGCAGTGTTGTGTCAACTGTTTGATGATGTTGTCCCACCTGTTCTTCTGTCCACTTTTTCGCCGCCACTTGGCGGTGCCTTGATGCAAAGCGGGATTTGAAAAAGTCAGATTATCGTGAGACTTGGCCGTGCGACTTCAGCTTACAGTTGTTGGTTTTTCTTAGGATTTCGGATAGCTTCTTTGAACTTCATTAACACCATGGACTTTGTATGCTAATGTGCTGCTTCCAACACTACCTCAATGCATATAGTTCCACATGGTTGGACCACATGGTTGGACCAGACGCGAATGCCCAATGAGTTGAACGTCCGCCTCCCGCTTTGGCAGGTTGTGGGATTCGAACCCCCACGTTCCAACCCTGGCCGAGTCAAAGCAATGAATTAAAAATGAATACTTGTCGCTACCTAGCCAGGCGCTCGGTAGTACTGGTCATTGGTTTGACTCGGCCAGGAATTGAACTCCCGACCTTTCGCATGGGATGGCTGTGCTCTACCAATTGGGCCACCGCGTTTGGTTTGTTGTAAGTGGACACAATGTTTGGATGCGTTCTAGACCTTACCATCCTCTTTAAAAGATTCTGTATATCTTCAAGCACACATAGCTAGTAATCGAGAAGACACATGCACACTCCATTGCCAGTTAATTTTTTGTCTCTCTCTCTCTCTCACTATCTCTTTCTCCCCCTTTTTAATATGGGTAAACTGGTCCCCATGCATTCGATAACATCGAATGCTTAAGCCAGTCTGGCACCATTGATTGAATTGATGGAAACCTGCGCTGTAGGCTAACTTCCGGTCCACGTTAAGGCATGCTGGGATCAACTTCCGGTTGGATCGAATTACCTCGACGGACCGCTCACTGGGTCATGATGGTTAGTATTCACACTGCAGCAGCTCAGATTGTCCCGATAGATCCCCTTCCCTTCTCCCGCTACTGTACACTGGCGCTATGTAGGTCAACACTGCCTCCCACCAAAGAGGCTGCATCATTTCCTCATCCAGGGACCAGACGGGATGGCCAAATGAGTTGACCATCCGTCTCCAGTTTTGCTAGATCGTGGGATTCGAATCCACGTGTTTGAACCCTGGTCGAGTCAAACCAATGACTGAAAAATGTATACTTGTTGCTTCCTAGCCAGGTGCTCGGCATTATTACGATAGGGGAAGGACTGGTTGGCTCAGTGTCAGGATAATGTGACTGAGTGGGATATCAACCTGATCTCCCAGTGGAGCAGCACTATAAAGTCGCCATGAGTGCATGTTATCAGAAGTCGGTACCAGTCCTGATATGACCTTAGATGATGCCAGGATGTAAAACTCCAACAACCAACCAACCATCCTCATCCAGGTGTTTTTGAGAGGGATAAACCCCTTCTGCTCCCTTTCACTCTGTTGGCTGATTTTGGCATTGCCAACTTATCCGTTGCCGGCTTTAGTAAAAATAAATAATAATTTTATTTCTGTCATTGTTAGACATACTTGAGTTCAGAACAGCCTGGACGGGGGTTATTTTCTTCTTTTAAATCGCGCTCTGGAAAGCAGAAGGACTGCACTTTGGTTGATCCAAGTTCAACCATGTGCTGTCAGTCTGATATTCAATTGTCCTGGTGGAGGGTTTAACCACAGAGGCATAGGAGGGGGAAGGGATGACGCCTCAACCAATTTCCTAGCCTTTGGGTATCTTATGACATTTCTAGTGTTAACCCTTTGAATTGCTTTTTCTTTAATCCACATCGGACAATCTTTCGACATTGACAGTTAACACAATTTACTGTGGTTCATAATTTGTACTGCCATGCCCATCTTACCATATTGGTCTGCTCACCAGAGCAGTTGTCTCTGCCCGGACCATACTTCTGGCATTGGAAACATCGGAGTGAATTTGGAATAAACAAATCCACATCGACGATAAGGTAACCGATTTTCAGTTTCTTAGGTGGACTCAGTTTGTAAAATGTTAGAATAAAAGTATTTGAAAGAATGATATTTCCATATTTCACTATAATTATCCTTCTGACATTAAACACGCCCTGAGGCTTTAATTTAGAGGTGTTTTCAACTTCAATGATGCCCATGAGTTCTATAGTATGAGCTACTCCTTTACTAGAGTTCTGGGATAAATGAGCTGAGGCCATCATGCCAACACCTGCCAGTATCTTGAAACATAGCAAGTTATCGGCATGGGAGTCCACAAGGATCTGTCCAGAACGTAGTCTCTTTACAAATGGTACCTTGCCCGCTATCCCCCAAATGCCCTTTCCAATGGCAAATGGGGACAGCTTACCAAGGTGTTGAGATGGATGTGTTGCCTCCAGTACAACACCCATCGCCAGCAGGTTCCTGATCTGAATCCTAGTCTGTCAACAGTCAGTTTTCTTTTGGTTCAAAACCCTAGTAGTTTTTTCAAGTTTGCCACCTTTGCTCCCCACCTGCCACAAATCCCAACATGGGGGTGTGCAGAGCTGCAGATATCCAGCAGTTTGCACACCAGGGCCCGTATGCATGAACAAGTTTTTATCGGCTCCGGTGTTAAGGGCCGCCGCTGGATTAGCTAACACCCGTGTTGGGAAATGGGTCACGGGGTATGTACGGGTCCAAAGCACAGTTATTTATAGATTTGGGAAACCCCTCTGAGCCTGTTCCCGGCGAGCACCACTATTTGCCAATATCGCCGGCGGCGGCGTTAATATCGCTTCGATTATTGGTTTCATTTGACCAAAATTCGGCGGTGGTGTTAATATCGCTTCGATTTTGGGGTTAATTTGACCAAATTTCAATTTTTGAGTATGTAATTCTGTTAAATATGATAGCATTGAATAGATTTGGGCATTATTGGTTCCTATCACTACCCTTAAACCTGCTAAAGAGTTGTGATAGTCTACCCAGTCTTAAACTTGTGGTGTTTGCGTAACACTGCTCCATGCATACTGACTTTTCGCCGCTAACCTAGAAATCCCGTCCAAAACCAGTTTTGGCTCGCTAACACTGCCCCATGCATACGGCCCCAGGGTTACAATGATGATATGTTCAAGTAATGACACCAGAATGAGGTAAATCATTACCGGAATGACCCTATCCACCACCTTCTAGGAGTAGTGAAGGATGTTTTTGATAAATATTATATAGATATATAAATATATATAACTAATATATTTATTTATATAACTAATGTATATATTAGTGACATTTTCTTAATAATTCTACCCTAGGGCTTGGCGTGGCCAGTCCATTGATTGGATTGGGACAGTCCAACTTATCGTCTAGGATCGGAAATCGACTGAAAATTGGAAATCTCTCATCCAGGCAGCCAATGCCTTCCAAGATGGCGGCCGGTGCACATGACAGTCCAACTTATCGTCTAGGATCGGAAATCGACTGAAAATTGGAAATTTCTCATCCAGGCAGCCAATGCCTTCCAAGATGGCGGCCGGTGCACATGAGGGGTGGGCATGGAGGGCGGGCCTGTTATCGGGCGAGTAGAACCCGGCAACGAGATTAACGGCTCGTCGGGCATGTACCGGATATGGGTAGTGCATGTAAACGGGACGCATGCGCAGATGTGGACGCGGGGTATCGATGTGCTTGGTGATTCACTTGCGCACTGACCGGCAGCTTGTTTATGTCACCTACAGGGAGTAGGGAGCTGGGTGGAGAGTTAGGAGTATGGATTGGGGAGTAGGGAGTGGGGGTGGGGAGAGGGGAGTAGGGATGGGGAGTAGGGAGTATGGAGATGGGAGGGGAGTGGCGAGTGGGAGTGGGGAGTGGGGGTTGGGAGTGGCGAGTAGTGGGTGGGGAATGTGGAGAATGGAATATGGAGAGGGAAGTGGCAAGTGGGGAGAGGGGAGTGGGGAGTGGGGGTGCGAGAGGGGAGTAGGTGGTGGAGAGTGGGGAAAGGAGAAAGGGGGAGGGAGTGGGAACTGGGGCTGGGAGTAAGGAGTGGGCAGTAGGGTTGATTGATTGATTGGTGGTTGCTTTACGCCGTGTCCGCAGCATAGGCCATATTCACGGCGAGAAATGTTTGTTTTTTGTTCAAACCATCGCTTTTACATGTAAAAGCAGACAATCAATTATGTGCCAATAGAGACTCATTAAATTAGAAAGCTCACAATCATATATTTGTGGTCAAGGGAAACAAATTCCCATAGAAAAAGAAAAGTTTTATTAATAATTGATAGAATCCATTTAGTAAACTATATGAGGTGGTACAGTCCAGCTGCCCTCAAAAAGGCTAAAATGTTTTCCTGTTTTACCTTAGTAAAAAGGTCATGCATACTGTCTGCAGTGTAGAACCGTTGGCGCAGGGCCAAAAAATCAACGCAACTTAGTAAAATGTGTTTGAGTGTCAGTGGGGAATGACACCCAATACATTCAGGGGGAGGTTCCCCCTTGAGCAGAAAAGCATGTGTAAGCCACGAGTGGCCAATACGGCAGCGGCTAAGGACCACTTGGTCCCGCCGACCTCCCGCATGAGTATGTGGTGGCTTTCCCACAGATGGTTCAATTTCTTTAAGTTTATTAATGTTTTCATCCCACTCATGTTGCCATTTGGATTTTATGTGGGTGGCTATTAGTGGTTTCAGATCAGAGTGAGGGATCAGACACGGTTCAAGATCACAGTTCAGGGCAGTAGGGAGTGGGTAGTGAATAGTGAGGTGGGGAGCCGGAAGTGTGGTATGGGGACTGGGAGTGGGGAGTGGAGAAGGGGAAGTGGGAGTGGGATATGGGGAGTGGGGTAGGGAGAGTTGGAGTGGAGAGTGGGAGTAGGGAATGGAGAATGGAGAATGGGGAATGGGGAGGGGGATGAAGAATGGGGGATGGGGAGGGGAATGAAGAATGGAAAATGGGGAGGGGGATGAAGAATGGGGATGGGGAGGGGGATGAAGAAAGGGGAATGGGGAGGGGGATGAAGAATGGGGATGGGGAGGGAGAATGAAGAGGGGGAGAGGAGGGGGGATGAAGGGGATGAAGAAAGGGAGAATGAGAGAGGCGATGAAGAAGGGGAATGGGGAGGGGGATGAAGAATGGGGGAATGGGAGGGGGGAAGAAGAATGGGAATGGGGAGGGGGTGAAGAATGGAGAATGGGGAAGGGGGATGAAGAATGGGGAATGGGGAGGGGGATGAAGAATGGGGAATGGGGAGGGGGGGGGTGAAGAATGGGGAATGGGGAGGGGGATGAAGAATGGGGAATGGGGAGGGGGTGAAGAATGGGGAATGGGGAGGGGGATGAAGAATGGGGAATGGGGAGGGGGATGAAGAATGGGGAGGGGGATGAAGAATGGGGAATGGGGAGGGGGATGAAGAATGGGGAATGGGGAGGGGGATGAAGAATGGGGTTTGTTTGTTGTTGTTTTACGTCCTAGCAACATCTAAGGTCATATCAGGACGGGGGGGGGGTGAGGGGAGCGTGAAGTAGTGAGTGACGGAGTAGGGCTTTATAATGCTTATCATTGAGTATTTCAGGTTAAAATGATAATGACCCTTTAGATGACTGTATAATATTGTATAGTTTTATGTTTGCAATTCATGCCTGGGCTAACAACCCGAGATGTATTAAAGGCTTACTTACACACCCGATATTTATTTATTTATTTAGTTCATTAAGAAAGAGACATTTCAACTGTTGACAATTGTGCCTTCCTCATGTCACTGTTCCTTGTCCTATCCCAGTATCGCCGAATGCCAGCCTCGGTAACGACAAGTATAAATCTTTAAATAAGTCATTCTTTTCTAATCACATAACCTGCCACACTACACGGGAAGCGGGGGCTCAATTCATATGTAATTGCAATTTATGTTAAAGGTTTCTTCTTCGTCCGTTGAGGCATCAGCACCCATCCACACAAACACCTCCTCAGCCGTGTCGTAGATGAACATGTCGCCTACCGCCCAACTTTGGGCATAGGCCACGAACAAGGGCTCTCCAGTTTTCCCGGTCCTGGGCCTTGAGTTTCTTGTTTGTGATTCTGCAACGTTGTTCTTTTTCCGGGGTGGGGTTGTTGGCCCCACGCCCAACCCCCAACCTGGAGGACCAGTTGCTGCTCTTAGTCTGTCCTCTACCATGAGTCCTGTCTGGCTTGGTTAAACCTGCCAGGGGGCTAGCTCCCGCCAGTATAGCTCTCATGGTCACGGAGGCACACAAGCCTCCCCACCACGACGAGGTAGCAACACATTGGGGGGATGTTAAAGGTTTACAAAACGATAATTTGCTCAGTGTATTGAGGGTCTGCAGAGGAGTACTAATTGACAAGTAGAGAGCAAATGATATAAACACAGTGAGGTTCAGATTAACATTTTTATTTTCATCCCTTTTCGTTGTTGTCGATGTTCTGGCTGTTATTTGCACATTGAAACATGTTTCACCCTTACAGAGCAGTGATTCTGAGCACGGTATAAATAAGTCAGTAGCTGCCTTATCTTCACATAGTATTATCATTCCACTAAAATAACTTCAAATTTTGTTGTGGCAAATATATATATATATATATATATATGTGTGTGTGTACTAAATTCCACACCCAGATGAGTTGCAAATCTGTGGACAATTCTTACATTGGTATTACCACGTCTTGTGGTTTGTTTGTTGGTGTTTTACGTCCTAGAATCATCACGGTCATATTAGGATGGGGTATGACATCTAGAAATGATGTACAGTAATTACCTGCCTTCAGTGGACAACTCTGCACCCAGACCAATGTTGACCTGACATAACAAATGTCCCGTCATCAGAGGGACAGTTGAAGATGGAGGGTCCGTACGCATGTGAAGATATGGATTTTAAGGACATTCAAAGGCTTTTCAAGTCTGTTTTTGATAGGAATCAATTATATTTTCATTTGGATTTCATGAAAAAACAACAATGGTGAATGGCACTTTCAGACTAATTTAGATCAGGATGGGGACAGTTTATTGAAATTCAAGGCTTTCAAGACTAATTACACCAACTAGCTTAAATTGAATGATTTTTAAGGCCTTGAAATGGGGCAAATGAAGTTCAAGACTTTTCAAGACTTTCCAGGCCCGGTACGGACCCTGAAAACATGTTCGCATATCGCAATGGTTCGCTGAAGACAGATGTTGCGGAAGACAGGTACTACTATATTTGTATTTGTATTTGTATTGCACATATTGATGTGTTTCACATATATTGGCAGAGAAATCAAACTGAATCCATTTTCGTCATTTTGTCCGCCCATGCCCACACTTTGCACAGCCTCACTCGGAGTGAGGCTCTGATTGGTGGAGGTCTTTGATGTCGTGATCACAGTACTCAACCCTTGTATATCTATGCATATATGTCAGAGGGAAAGCTTCCATCGTGTTAGAAATGAACTAAGCATTAATTATTTAAAGCTGCATAGTCCAATGAAGCGTCAAATTTCCAAAACCAAAACACACACCGAGGTTTGATTCTACATAGGTAATTTAGATACAGGCGCTCTCACTAAGCATTTGTTGGTTGATTGGTTGTTGGAGCTTTACGTGCTGGCAACATCTAAGGTCATATCAGGACGGGCTAAGCATTTGTTTTGCCACATAGAAGGGCCATACTGAGTCAATTTAATAGAACTTGTTATTGCATAAGCCTATGGTGTCAGAGTTTTGGTGTGCATGCCAAAATTAATTTGGCATTTGTCACTTCAAATATCTCCAAAGTCAGCCATTTAATCTAACAGTTACTTCAAGCTAAAGTAAAGTAGATTATAATGATCAACCCAATGTATTTATCGCAGAAAATTGCAGAAATTCAAAACCATCGGACTATGCAACTTTAAATTAAAGGTCAATAAAAAAATATTACTTTTTTTAAATCTAGCAAATCCAAAAGCCAATTTCCATTTGAACAATGACAAGCAGAATTCGATAATAAAGGGGGGGTGGGGGAAGGGCGAAAAAGAAGGGGGAAAAAAAACAAAAAAACCTGGTAACGTGTCCCCTTGCTGACAGTAACAGTGATTCGATAATGCCTCAGTCACAAATGCGTTACGGTGTGCTTGCGGTGACCATAACTCACCGCATCGGCCAGACTGTATAGTGACCGCACGGTGAGTTACGGTCGCCGTACGGTGACCATACAGTTTTTTGCTCATCGCAAGGTGTTGGATTTTTTTTTAAGTCAAGAGTTATTTTGGCCGCAATTCTGGAAATCCAGACTCCACAACACTGTACGATCACATTTGTTGACATCAATAAAAAAAAGGTTGTAAAATGAATATCAATATGGTACAAAATTCATGTTTGTGCAATCAATATTAAGAAAGTTATGACTTTTTTTTATATATTAAAGATGGGTATATAATCAAGACAAACCGTACGATTTGTGAAGAGATAAACCGCAGACCGCAACGCCGTAACATTAGCATAAACCGCAAGACACACCACAGACCGTAACACCATACGGTGCCCGCAGCATTTGTGACCTAAGCATTAGGATGCACACAGAGCACATGCCCTAATAAGGAAACATCGTAAATTCCGCAGCATCCACATTAGGCAGTGTACATTACATGATATATCACATGCCCTAATAAGCAAACATCATGAATTCCCCAGCGTCCACATTGGGCAGTGTACATTACATGATATATCACATGCCCTAATAAGGGAACATCGTAAATTCCCCAGCGTCCACATTAGGCAGTGTACATTACATGATATATCACATGCCCTAATAAGGAAACATAGTAAATTCTGCAGCGTCCACCTTAGGCAGTGTACATTACATGATATATCACATGCCCTAATAAGGAAACATCGTAAATTCCCCAGCGTCCACATTAGGCAGTGTACATTACATGATATATCACATGCCCTAATAATGAAACATCGTAAATTCCCCAGCGTCCACATTAGGCAGTGTACATTACATGATATATCACATGCCCTAATAAGGAAACATTGTAAATTCCCCAGCGTCCACATTAGGCAGTGTACATTACATGATATATAACATGCCCTAATAAGGAAACATCGTAAATTCCCCAGCGACCACAGTAGGCAGTGTACATTACATGATATATCAGGTGCCGTAGGTAAACCCCTGAAGACTGAAAATGCCCTTAGGACTGATTGCTTCAGTGCTATACGAAAACGAGGCTGCACATGATGCAGACAGCACCTAACGAATGGTAGCGGCTCTCAACAAGAACAAACACCAATAACACAACAAGACAGTCGATTTAGTACAGAAACCGCACACTAGATACCAAAGGGAACACGCTACACTGCGAAACAACACAGGATGGTGGAGTGAACTTTCTTAGTATGCATGTTTAGTCTTTGCTACGACTAAATCGACTGTCTTAGTAGTATGCGTCATTAGTAATGTTTCCCAGGTACTAGAAGTCCATGGTCTTATTGTGCGCATTAGTCTTTTTGTCTGTTTGTTTGTTGACTGTGCTGTCTTAGTTCTATTAGGTCTATATTTGCTGGACAGATAGAAGTCGGTTGTCTTATTATGCTGGTTTAGTCTTTGTTCCAAATACACTGGAGTGGTAATGGTGAGTAGGAGGGAAGGGGGGGGAGGGGGGGGGCGTGTCAATGCGCTATGAATGAATGAATCCTGGTATGTTATTTACTCAAACACGGAGTGGTAAGTGTGGTGTTGTAGTTATTGTAGCAGTACTAGTAGTAGTGGTGGTAGTGGTGGTAGTGGTGGTAGGGGTAGTGGTGGTAGTGGTAGGGGTTGTGGTGGTAGTAGTAGTAGTGGTAGTAGTGTGTTCTCCTACAGACAAATGTGCACCACAAAGCGAAAGGAAGCACAACTAAGGTCCACATCACATCGTCCGCAGAGGTTTACCTAGTGGAAGCCAATTAGGGGTTCACCTAGTGGAAGCCAATTAGAGGTTTACTTAGTGGAAGCCAATTAGAGGCTTACCTAGTGCAAGCAAATTAGAGTCTTAGCTAGTAGATTCCAATTAGATACTTACCTAGTGGAAGCCAATCATAGGTTTACCTAGTGCAAGCCAATTAGAGGTTTACCTAGTGCAAGCCAATTAGAGCTTTACCTAGTAGAAGCCAATTAGAGACTTACCTAGTAGAAGCCAATTAGTGGCTAACCTAATGGAAGCCAATCCGAGGCTTACACAAGCCAATCGGAGGCTTACATAGTGCAATCCAGTTACAGGCTTACCTGGCACAAGCCAATTAGAGGTTTGCCTAGTTCAAGCCAATTAGAGGTTTACATAATGCAGGCCAATTAGAGGTTTACATAGTGCAAGCCAATTAGAGGTTTACATAGTGAAAGCCAATTAGAGGCTTACCTAGTGCAGTCCAGTTAGAGGCTTGCCTAGTAGAAGCCAATTAGAAGCTTGCCTAATAGAAGCCAATTAGAGGCTTGCATACGGCAAACCAATTAAAGGCTTACATAGTGCAAGCCAATTAGAAGCTTATCCAGTGCAAAGCAATTAGAAGCATATCCAGTGCTAGCCAATTAGAGGCTTACCTAGTGCAAACCAATTAGTCACAATCCTCAACTTGAGTCACAATCCTCAAGACAAAATGACGAAAATTGCCAGTTTTAGAACATACACACGCACCCATATATAAGGTCAAAGTTCAAAGGTCAAGTTGGTGATGGAGTAAGGTCAGAATTAAGAAGTTCTCAGATTGCCATGGTGATGGCGAATACAGTGCATTGACTTAACCTGTGGCCAGGAGCATCTACGGAAGATGGCATCCTATATATATAGTATATATAATATATATATATTATATAAATATTATAGGATGACATAATATATATGCCAGTAATTTTCTTTTACATATTTTCTTTTCGATCATTATATCCACTCACAAAGTATAATCAGGACATTAAACTAATTTCCTATGCGTATTAGATACAACAACTGACTGTTCAAAGTAGATTGAATCTTGGCATGGAAGCCGTTCAGAACCAATAAACATATTTCATTTTAATTGTATTTATTGTCAATAGTAGTTTACGTCGATACACAGGGAGTCGTTTATACATACCCATCCCAAGTCTGTTGTGTACATCAATGCGAGTTCGGAACTAACAACTCAGTTCTGAATAGATGGTCATAATTGATTCTAGGTAATCATTTTACAATCAATTTAGTTCAACTTTAAAAATGATTCCAGAATCGAAGTTTTTGCCAATTTGATTGCGATGGGAATGATGGGCCTAACTCCAGAATCGAAGTTTTGACAATTTTATTGTGTAGGGATTGATAGGAATAATTCTAGAACCGAAGTTTTGCCAATGTTATTGCATAGGGAACGATAGGGATAATTCCAAAATCGCAGGATTTTCTGACTTCGTTGTACAGAATGATAGGGATGTTGTTTTTTTTTATTGCAGTTTTGCCAACTTTGTCGCATAGTTAATGATAGGAATGATTCTATAATTGCAATATTGTCAACTTTGTTGCATAGGCAATGAGAGGGGTAATTTCTGAATTGAAGTATTGCCAACTTTGTTGCAACAAAAGCGATAATTCCAGAATCAATTTAATATAACTCTGTCATATAGATAACAATAGGGCTAATTCCAGAATCTGAGTTGTGCCAACGGTATTATATAGGGAATATAGTGGTAATTCCAGAATCACATTTTGTGTGTCAACTTTGTTGTATAGGAAATGATAGGGATAATTCCAGAGATCCAACATATTGCATAGGGAGCGATAATGATAATTTCAGAATCAACACGGGGAGGTGCTCATTGTATAGGGAGTCATTTACAAACAAATAAAAAATAAACATAATTGTATGTGTGCGAACATCTACATAGTTCTACAACGAACCCAAAAGAGGTTCCGCATGAATGATTCCACCACAAAACATTCTGAGAGGGCTGGAGGAGATCGTAGAGAATTAATTAGAAGGGCCACACTCCAAGGCCGAGATATCGACCCAAAAAAAAGTTTAAAATTATAAAAATTAAGAAAAAAAAGATTTTAAGTAAAAAAAAAATGGTTAAAGGTTAATTCCTCACACACAGAGTAAAAAAAAGTTTAAGTAAAAAAAAAGATTTTAAGTTTAAAAAAAGAAAGGTTAATTCATCACATACATATGTAAAAAAAAAAGTTAAAGTTAAAAAAAAGGATTTCAAAAAAGGAAAAAAAATTAATTCCTCACACATATACAGTGCTTCCCTCTGGTGATAAAAACTTATGTTTAAAAGATTCCTCATACATATAGAGTGCTGCCATCTGGTGGTTGGTGGGCACTCGCACCGCGTGTTGGGTGGAGGAACCCTACCCAGACTCTCTCTCTCTCCACTACATTAAACACACACAAGAACAAAACCAACCAACAGAAGAGTGAATCTTAACTCTATGTACAATAAGTAATTAAATCCATGCATTTTGATCGTCTTTAAGTCGGAATTCGCCAGCGAGATAGACAACGGCTTGGTTCAAATGAAGCCATTTACCATTTAGTACCAGTAACAAATTCTAGTAAATTGACGAAATTAAAAGCTGAATAAGGGAGAGGCGTGGGGGGTGGGGGAGTGGAATTTCCATTTATATATTTATAATCATGGCGAAATAGAACTCTCGCATATTCGGTCATATATGTCTTTGGTAGGCAGTACAACAACAACAGAAGTTATTATGTATATACAGAGGTGATATGTGTGTTGTGCCCTTAACACTGTACCAAGTGGAGATTCAGTATACCTTTAATATACTTCTCTCTAAATCCGCTTTATACACAATAGATCCATGTATCAAACCACCATCTTAATATTTAAAGGGGGACAGGGGGTAAATGAGATATAAAGCTCTTTTCTTTGTTATAATCGCCATTGTTCTACTAATTTAACATATACAAAACGCTACGATTAATGCTAGGTGGGACCTGCACATGCAAGGCCTTACTTATATCATAACAAGCTCTATATGTACACAAGTTGTCGACTACTGTGGCGCTAACTAGTGGCAGGAAAGGTAACCACATTCAATGATTCAGACGGGTTGATAAAGGCACGGGGAGGCGAGGGCCGCACGGGGGGCGATTCCCCGGGTACCCCTCGCAGCGTTCCCCGGGACGTCGGCCCCCCGGCGCCCGGCCCTGGACGTCTGTTCTGAGGGATCACACATTAAGACCTGGCGGTGGCCTCGGTAACCACAACAACCTGCACGGCTGCCGTCACGTGTCACGTGTCACGTGTCACGTGACACCACAGCGGCTCGGACCGACGGCGGTGCTTTCAGCTAGAGAACAAGCCGGAGAACAATATGCCTGCTGCTGGTAGTGCTTGGCTCCCTCCCCCTCCTCACCCGTCATCCACACACAGGCCAATGGCAGTCTGTGGGTGAGGTGTGGGTGGGGTGTAAGTGTGTGTAGGTTGGTGTAACTGTATAGGTTTGTGTACGTGTGTAAGGCTGTATGTGGGCTTGTGTAGGTGATATAATTGTGTATGTGTGTACGTGTGTAGGCGTGGATAAGTATGTGTAATTGTGTAAGTGTGTAGGCGTGTGTAAGTGTGGATAAGTATGTGTAGGTGTGTAAGTGTGGTGATGTGTGTGTTTATTTGTGTGCATGTATGTTTATGCATGTATGTTTATGCATGCTTGTGTGTGTTAATGTAGGTATTTATGTGTGCATTTATACATGTGTATTTGTGTGTGTTTATATGTGTGTTTATATGTGTGTTGATGTATGTGATTATGCATTTACGTTATGTATGTGTATTTGTGTATGTGTCTATACATGTGTTTATGTATGTGTGTATGTATGTGTGTTTATGTATGTCGTTATGCATGTGTGTTTATGTATGTGTGTTTATGTATGTGATTATGCATTTGTGTTATGTATGTGTATTTGTGTATGTGTCTATGTGTGTGTTTATGTATGTGCGTGTATGTATGTGTGTTTATGTATGTCGTTATGCATGTGTGTTTATGTATGTGTGCTTATCTAGGTGTGCTATCTAGGTGTGTTTATGTATGTTTATGCATGTGTGTTTATGTATGCGTGATTTGTATGTGTGTTTATGTAAATATATGTGTGTGTTTATGTATGTTTGTTTGTTGTTGTTTTACGTCCTAGCAACATCTAAGGTCATATCAGGATGGGGTATGTCGTTATGTATCTGGTTATGCATGTGTGTTTATGTATGTGGGCTTATCTAGGTGTGTTTATGTATGTTTATACATGTGTGTTTATGTATGCATGTGTGTTTATGTATGCGTGATTTGTATGTGTGTTTATGTAAATATATGTGTGTGTTTATGTACATGTCTATGTGTGTTTATGTATGTGCATGTATGTATGTGTGTTTATGTATGTGGTTATGTATGTGTGTTTATGTATGTGGGCTTATCTAGGTGTGTTTATGTATGTTTATGCATGTGTGTTTATGTATTTGTGTTTTGTATGTGTGTTTATGTAAAATATATGTGTGTTTATGTACATGTCGATGTACAAGTTTATGTGTGTGTGACAGAGACAGCGACTGAATGCCCACTTTGCTCATTGTTGTTGATAGGAGGCGCCACCTGCACGTCGGCCTCACCGTGGAAACGAGGCGTTGGTCACTTGGACGTTTAGCACTGAACATACACGACTCAACATCACCAAGCACAGTCGTCGTGTTCAACAAACAGTAGACAAGACAAACTCGCATCGCTCTAATAGTAATACTGGTCTTGTTGTCCTGTGGCTTCCATCTACACAATCTGTACACTTCATTTCACATAAAAGGATCACCTCCTTTCGTATTTAGTTCATACCAGTATATATATAATCATTAGTAGGTTTTAAAATGTTGTTCCAAATATGGAACACTCAGCATTTTGTTTGCATTGCATGTTAGTGTGTAGCAACATTGATGCATACATACATCGCCATGGTAACAACAATTAATGCAATTCTTAATTGCTCAGTTTCAATAAAAGAAGAGATAATCTACACTCATCCTCCCCGCCGCCCTCCAGATTGCACTTTTGATTGCTCGACCTATATCCCTACTGACTGACTACTAGTGGCGCCCTCTGCCCGCAGAACGGCGTGACTGTGACTGTGACTCTGATGGTGACTGTGACGTCCCTGATGATGCGTTTGGACGCGCTCAGTGATGTCACGACGCGGCGGTAGGCTGGAAGCGGGACATGTAGAATTTGCAATTGGTGCAGTAAATGTCGTCCGGCTCTGCCACCTTCTTGCTGCAGAGGTTGCAGCGAGATGCGTCACCACCATCAGTACTGCTGGCCGAAGAGGCTGTGTCCTCATCGAAGTCAGAGTCGTAGCCGTTCGGGCCGCCCGGCTCACCGGCCATGTCATTGTCCCCACTGCTGCTGGTTCCTGCATCCACCACCGCCGGGTCCAGCGGTGTCGTCACCGCAGCCATCCGGTCGTGGTTCTGCGCGCGCACGCTGGGATTCCATACCTTATGTCGCTTGCTCTGTTCCAGCACTTGCGACACATATTGGATATAGTCTATGTTCTGACTGCGGGCCACCGCCTCCTTATCAATAACTAGCGCCACATCATCAGAGAAAGTTACGCTCTTCTTGCGTTGGCGGCCTTCACGATGTTGATGCTTCTTCTTCTTTTTTTTCATGGCGGAGCATGGTCGTTTTGGCTGCTGCTGCTGGTGTTGTGCTGTTTCTCCACAGGATGGCCCACACGAGTCGGTGTTGCTGAAGTTGCTGCCAGTGGATGCTTGATAGGAACTGCTGTCGGACATGCTATGCGATCGGTTCGACATATTCAGAGAGTTACTGTCGACTGAGGATAAACTCGACCGATCGTCCAAGTTCTGGTCATCCACCGGTGCAAAGAAGGTGCTGAAGGTACAGTTCACCTGCTCTGCCTTCATTTTGATGTTTGTAGGCTTTCGCTGGATAGCCATTGTGCTGCACTCAATGTTTGCGACTAACGCGCTCACGCTGTTACTCGTCCGGTTTGCTTCAGGTGACGCGTTCCCTGAAGCTGGAAGTTCGGGTGGGGTCGGGATCACGCAGGCGATCGGTGCTGTCTGCTGGTGTCGGCCAGCACCCGGATGAAGCATCATCGGTTTCATAGGCATGGCTGGCTTCGGAGGTGGCTTCGGCTTGGCTGCGATTACTGGTTTGGCCGGCATGGCTGGGGATGGGGATAGGTTGAGCAACTCAGATGGTGGTGGTGGTGGGAGTGGTTCTTCATCATCCCACTGAAGCAGCTCGGGAGGCGGTGGGGGGAAATCGTCATCCTCAGCGGGGCCCGGTACGGTAGTCGTCACGCCGGGAGTATCCGGTAGGAGCGCCTCTATATGGAGCTCCTGTAAAAACAACAAGGCATTCTGGGTAATGGGCAAGTCTAATTGCAGTGATAGATCGAGCAGTTTATTGTGAGTCTATATGTCTAACTATTGCTGTTTTAGTACTGGTTAAGAAAGATCATGTTCAGTTTATCTTGAACCGCATAGAAGATCAGATTAAACAGAGTGCATATTATTTATTTATTTATTTATTCATTAATGATCTAAGAGAATGCTTATTTCCTTTGTGGTTTTTTCCTTAATTAATTAGCTGGTGTATAGGATGACACAGTACTACATGTGTAATGGTAGTTTCAAAAACATTACAGGGATCATGCTTAAGAGGAACAGGCACCTCTTATCAACGCGATTCAGCAAGCGCCACGACTCAATGCCTTAGCGGCAATGCTAGCGACAAAACCAAATTTGTGACAATGATTGAGGTAGGCAGTGGAGCTGCGCAAGCCTTAGTCCTACCCACTCTCCATTTCACACATGAGAAGCCACACCCAACTCCACCCCCCCCCCTCCCAACTCCCCTGCCCCCGCCCGCCCACGCCAAAGCAGACGCAGATCGCTCCCAGCAAGGTGCATGAGGATGTGATTAATTGGCAAGGCGATCACTTGTAAGGAAGCCACTTACAGGGCTACGGCTACATGGGAAGCCACACAGGAAGCAGTGAATATAAAAATAGGAGGAGGCCTGTGTTGCTTCAAGGATATTAATATGTCAACAACTTTAGTTTTCTTATCAAAAATGTCCTAAATTTATATTGCTATTAGCTTCTGGTTAAATCAACTATCTGCTATAGGGTGCTCCCATTCTATTAGCTAAATATCATTATATATATATATATATATATATATATGTGTGTGTGTATATATATCAATATTAGATGTAGGTTAAAACAACTGTACGCTATGGGGTTCCCTCATTTTATTTGTTAAATATCCAATATATATAGTATAGTTATACGAGTCTTACCTTGGTACAGATGATGGATAACTGTTGTTTTACCGAGGTATAAGCCTCGGATAGATGTGGGCTAGGGAGAGGTAAGCACGTCCGGTACCAGCAATCTTAACCTACTTATTGAGGATAAAAATGACTTTCAAACAATGGATACTATTACTTTACCGAAAAGGTACACCAACGGAATAGATGTGGCAGGGTGTGGCGGGAGGGCCCTAGCCCACATCTATCCGAGGCTTATACCTCGGTAAAACAACAGTTATCCATCATCTGTACCAAGGTAAGACTCGTATAACTATACTATTTTACCTCGGTAAACAGCCTCAGGCTAGCCTCAGGCTAGGGAGACCTTTACATAATTCATTTTTATCCTTAATATCATTCTTTCTTATTATTATAACATTCTAAATTTTTGTTCTCACCTATTCTTGTTAGTTGGCGAGAAGACGCTTTGCAACGCCGGTAGGCTTTTCTAGTCGTTTATTATAATGTTTTGCAAACGACTTAGCCGTCTTCCAGCCTGCATGCGCTAGTATTCTTTTCACAGAAATACCAAGCACCCGTGCCTTGGAGACCATGGCTCCTCTAGTTGAGTGGGAAGAGTATTTACTCGTATCCACTCCAGCCAATTTCAACACCGTAATTGTCCATCTGGCAAGTGTGTCTCGTGAAATCGCCTTATGTGGCTTTATAAAGCTCACTAATAGTTGTTGTGATGCACGTAAATCCTTTGTCTTGTATATATAAGCCCGTATGGCCGACACAACACATAATTTCCGATCATTCGGAAAACAGTCTAAGTGAACCGTTGATAAAGGGTCACCTAACGTGTTCGATTTAAGCAATTTTTCTAAATCAAACGTAGCTTGTTGCTTGTCTATTTCTAATCCAGTTAAGGATAAAGCAACAATCGTCTGTCCTCTGTGTCCGGTTACTAACAATAACAGGACCGCGACCTTAAAACCTAACTGTTTTATATCTAACCACGAGTTGTGAGGCCAAGCCTGAAACAACTTAAATACTATAGAAACATCCCAAAACCGACTATACTTTGGTTTTGGAGGATTCCTTTGATAAATTGAACGAAGTAAATAACAAATAACATAATGTTTTCCAACTGTTTCGCCATCAATTCTAGGTAATATAATTGATAACGCACACCTCGCCGCATTAATCGATCCAAAGGAAAGTCCTTCATCCTCTAGAGAACGAAGAAACCGAGCTACTTGTGAAATCTTTGGATTTGTTGGCTTAACTTTCATTAACAAACAATGTACACCCCATTTCTTTAAATAGGTTGTATACATTTTGACAGTTCCTGGCCTCCAGGCATCCGATACTATCCTATCCTCAGTAATTCTGTCCAATCCAAATTGCTGTAGCTGCTTCCTTAGAAAAGGAATGCCAATAGGGGCGTCGTTGACACGTCGCCGTGAACCACTAGCGGTCCGTGGTGCGTCAGATTCCCGAGTTTTCTTGGGAATCGTATACGATCTTTTGCCAGTTGTGAAACTGCTGGCAGCCAAGGTTGCGTGTCCCAATCGGGCACCACCAGTATCGCATGTGTCCCTTCCAAGCCGATTTTTCTCACTACTCGGCTGATAATGCTAAATGGTGGGAAAATATAAAAATAATTATTTTCCCAGGTAATAGCAAACGCATCTACTTTCCAAGCATCCGGTTCAGGATGCCAAGAAACATAACAGGGTAACTTGTTATTATTTCGTGATGCAAACAAGTCAACTTCAGGTGTACCCCATTTTTCACAAACGAAGTTAAACAAAGGTGTAGAGAGAGACCACTCTAAATGGTCATGGAAATTTCTACTTTTATAATCTGCAAGTGTATTTTGTGACCCTGGAATATGCGCTACAGTCAGCCAGACTTGTTGAGCCTGTGCCCAGTTCCAAATCAGTTTAGATAACTGATTGCAAGACTTTGATTTGGTTCCACCCATGTTACGAATATATGCCATGGCAGTAGTATTATCAGTTAGTATTCTAACCTGTGATTTATTTATCTTTACTAAACTACGTAAGCCCAGATAAATAGCACGCAATTCTAGTGCATTAATATAGTCTGATTTTTCATCATCAAGCCATCTACCTCCTGTTGTGACCCCATCTCGATGAGCTCCCCAACCTTCTAACGAAGCATCAGTAGTAATTACTGTATTAGGTTCCGCCATGCGGATTGGATTTGGTGAACTTGCTATATGTTGCATCCACCATCCAATATCCTGTAACCCTTCTTGCGAAATAAACATCTTTCGCTCAAAATTGCCTTTAGTTCGTGTTAACGCTAAATTTTTATCTATTTCTAGCGACTTAATATGGGCCTTCCCATATAACACAGCAGGTGCATATGAGGTCATTATGCCAATAAGAACAGCAACCTGTCTAATTTTTGGCTTTGATAACTTAATAAGCTGAGTCGCTGTAGTCATAAACTTAATTAGTTTTTGTTCTGTTATCGACACTGTAAGGGACTGTGTATCCAGAATAAACCCTAAACATTTGAGTTGTTTTGTTGGTTTAAACACTGACTTTTGTTGATGTACATAAAACCCCAATTTAGTGAGTAATGCACATAAATCCAAAACTGCATTCACACAACCAATTTGTGTTGATGCTATAATAAAAGAATCATCTATGTATGGAAACATTATGTGACCCTTCCTCGCCATTACCGAGAAAACAGGTTTAAGCAATTTAGTAAATAAACGTGGCGCACAAGCTAAGCCATTCGGCATGCAGGTAAACTCATAGAGTTGGTTATCCCAAATAAATCGAAGAAATTTTCGGTATTGTTCCATTATGGGAAGCGTATAATATGCATCCTGTAAATCAACACTAGCCATCCACGCATCTGGTGTAATCAGATCTCGTGCCGTATCTAGAGAGAACATTTTAAAATGTCGATATTCCACCCTTTTATTAAGGATTGTTAAATCCAGGATCATTCGAACATCACCATTAGGCTTCGGTCTCGAGAAAATGTTTGAAATAAACTGTCCTGAACAGTGTGTCACTTTTTGTATAATTCCTTTCTCAAAGAATTTATGTACCTGTTTAGTTAGTGCGTCTCGTTCAACTGGTTGAATGTTATATGGAAAAGGTATTATACTTTGTACAGGAATTTGTGTAAAGGGAATGTGAACACCCCTAACTATTTTTAAAATTTCTTGGTCACTAGTAATTTTGTGCCACTCAGAAATATGATTACTAATATTACCAGCCACAAAGTTGCTTACAGTTTGTGTGTTTTTAGAGGCTGCAGGGACTTGTAAAGTTTGTGTTTGGACCTCTACTTGGACCCGCCCCTGGGGAAAGGTCTCGACGAGTTGAACCCTCGGCCTATTGGCCGTGCGGTGTTGTCGGTCCAGCCTGGGCGAGCGCCCCGGCCCCGAAACCCTTGACCGAAGTTTGAACTCGGTCTGGTTCCTCTGGTGAACCGTCGTGGACGAAAATCCCCTCGTGACTTTTTGAAACGAGGAGCTTCCTGTTTCTTCTTGCCATCCATGTTTTTGCCACTCTTGGCTGCAGTCTCTACCTCTTTATAGAGGTATTGTAGTTGACCGCCAAACATCTTGGTGTTATCTAAGGGTTTCCCTTTAATCGGCTCTGGAGCAAGATAAAGCGTAAACTCCTTCCCCTCATTATCGGTAACCTTCTTAGAGCGAGCCACTTCCTTGCCAGCATCTGTGCAAACTGACTTGAAGACATTTTCATATCTTCGATACGACAGGTAATTACCTGCCGCCGCTAACACTGCAATGCCTTTGTCCATTGTCTTAGCCAAAGACGAGAACTTATTTTCACTCTGCATCCTATTAGCCACAGGAACAATAGCTGTTAGGGTAGCCAACACTGCCTTATGCACTGTGTGCAACACATCCTCAAACTTCTTACGGTCATCCGTCATATTGACATCCCGATCCATTTCTTTAATGATGGAGTTGGGAACACCCTTTATGCCTGTTAACTCATCTCCTAACTTGGAGATAACCTCCGCCGGTTTGAACGTGCGGAAATGACCATTCACGGTCTCGCGCATAAGCGTAGTGGTTTTAACCCGCTTAGCCTTTGGCTTCTCCACCTTCTTAGCCACTTTAGTGCCAATGTCCGCATAGACACCTTCATATATGGTGTCTGAGTCTGATTCCGTAGAAGTAGACTCAGTGGACGAATCAGAAGAAGAATATTTCCTCTTCCTCTTCTTCTTTTTGGACTTAGTCTTCCGCTTTTTGCGAAAACCAGTCTCTGCCCGCTCCTTGGTGAATTCATCACCCGAAGAAATCACCTGTTTCTTCTTCTTCCTCCGTTTAGGAGAAGGAGGAGGAGGAGCCTTAAGCTCCACCGCCGAGTCTGTGTCCAAGAAATCCTCAAATGAATCCTCTTGGACACTCGGCCTACGCCGCTTCCGAGACACAGGCGATTTGGCAGTCAAGATGTGGCTTTCCAATCTTGCAAAGCGAGCCTCCCAATCTGGAGGCGCAGGCACATCAGGCACTGCGTCCTCGTCCGGGTCGGAGAGGATATGCGCCCGGGGCTGTGTCGACGGCCCTGCCGACAACACAGGTGAGGAGTCGTACTCCTCGTCCACTCCACTCGGAACACGCCCCTCGGCTGCTGCTGCACCGCGCTTACTCCGCTTCGTGGCCATCAGGAACTGTAAACAAAGATTTTTGGTCAGTCCTGGTATATATATTTGTCACAATTTGGTTGTTTCAAACTCAATTGGACATCTGGTGGTGTTAGAGAACGTGTTTATACCGTTATAACACAGGCGTAATAAGCTAAATTTGTGCGTGGATTGTGGGTCAAGCCCAAATCTTTACGCGGGGTCGGGACCAGTGTATCGGCCCGCCCATCCCTCTGTTCCGCACACTTCTCCCACCTGTGACTACTACGTCAACAAGTTGGAGAAAATGCTACGAAACTCGGAGAAACGCCTGAAAAAGTTTTGTCTAGGGGAGTCTATAAAAGAAACCCAGGAGCATCTCCAACATTACTCTCTATTAGAGTACGAGAGAATTTCCACATGAGATAGGGCGAAACCCACATCTCTACCCATAGTCACACGGTGACCCGGGTGTTGACATAACCGCTAATGACCGGTTTGGTTCCTTCGAGAAACCACTCGAGTGTTCTATCCTTGGTTGTTTATAACCAAATAACTCGTCCAAATTGGACCAACGAAAGTCTAAACTTTCCATATTGATGCTCTAATGCATCATAATTAAGCTAACCACAGTTTTTATTATACTTACTGCGTATTTGCTTGTATGTAGACTAATTTTGCCGGAGCAACCCAACGACACGTTATCCAGTCGTGAGTTGTATATGCTAATTGCTGGTACCGGACGTGCTTACCTCTCCCTAGCCTGAGGCTAGCCTGAGGCTGTTTACCGAGGTAAAATATATATATATAGCCT